>PVJL010004961.1:0-74488 GCA_004026885.1 Lyroderma lyra
CCACGCCAAACCCTGCTGGGGTCCCCAAGCCGCTGTACGTGTCAGACTTTCAAAACCCAGACTTAACAGGGCCCGCGGGGCGGCCGAGGAGCGGCGTGCGCACCCCCACCTATTGGAAAGGAGGGGCCCGTGTGTGGCGTGTGGGGCTCATCCTCTTCCCCTCGCTGCTCGGACCCTATTTTTAGGGGAAACTAACGTTCCGTTCCCCCCTCCCGCCCCAGAAGAGGTGACTTGTAAACGTGGGGGGAGTGGAGCAGATAAAGCACCGGAGCGCCCCGACTCCGGCTGCCAGTCCGGTGCCCGTTTCCACGCCGACTGAAGTGGAAACTGGTGGCGAAGGCAAGGGGCCACCCGCACGGTGGACGGAGGGCGACAGCCCTGGCGCTCCTGCCCGCCCGCTCCCGGCTAGGGCTGCGCGCCATGGCAACAGCGTTCACACTCGGCTGAGGTGACAGCTCCCACCAGCTGGACCGTTCGTAAAGTGGAGCCCCGGGATTGGCCTATTCCATGCGAGTGACAAAGTGGCACCGGCTTCTTGGGGCACAGGAGCTCCCGAGGCAGAATGGGGAGCAGCCTTGCTCCGCCCGGCCCAGAGCCTCTGTGGGCATTCCGGGGGGCTGGGACGCACGCGGACCTGCGGGCCAGGGGAGCCTGGCGCCTGAGGACCGGGGACGTGGGGGCACAAGGAACGGTGTTCGGATCCCAGCTCTGCTAACGCCTGGCACAAGTCACTGCTCCCTGCGACTCAGTTTTCACATCTATAAAATGGGTACAACACCGCATCCCACCAAGAGTTGGGCGAGAGACAGCACATGGCAAGCCATTGAGACGGCCGGCTTTTCTAGTGAATTCTGGAGAACTACTGTTCACTTTTTAGGAATGCACCTGTTGGGTAGAGTGACAAATTCTTTTAACATTTGACGCTTTGTGAAAACTTTTTATACTAGCCAGTTGCTAAATATGGCCGTAAAGCTGTGTGTGTGAGTGTGATGTGGGTGTGTGTTTGTGTGAGAGGGAGACTGTGTATGTGACATGCGTGATGCAGACGACAGAGAGCAAGCCGGGGAGCCAGCCTGCTGGGCTTCGCCCTGCCCCCTCATCCCGGGGCCCCGCCCCCATCTCTGGGGCCCCGCCCCCTCATCCCGGGCCCCGCCCCTCATCACCAGGCCCCGCCCCTCACCCCCGGGCCCCCGCCCCCTCATCCTGGGCCCCGCCCCCTCATCTCCGGGGCGATCTTGGCCCCGTCACTTGGCTCCTGGTCTGTCCCCTGTCCTCCCCGGAGAGCGGATGGTGCGCCTGCGTCACGACGTGCTTGAGGGAACTGAAATGACACAGGCACGCGGGGAGCCTGGCATTGCTCAGCCTCACCAAAGACTGGAAATGACTGGCTAAACGCCGAGTGGGGCTCCAGAAGAGAAAAAGGGACGTCACGGAAGGACTGGCGGAATCCAGAGTGTGCCGGTAACCGAGCTGCATTCCTGTTCACTTCTTAAGTTTGACCCGTGTGTCCTGGTTTACGTGAGCTGGTGACAACCGGGAGACAGACTCGCCGTACTCTGTGCAACCTTTCTTTTTGTTTTTATGGGCAGTTCCCTGGCTGGGAATCGAACCCAGGCCGCAGCACTGACAGCGCCGAAGCCTTAGCCACTGCACCACCAGGGAGCTCCCGCAACTTTTCTTAGAAATCTAGAATTTTTCCAAAACTAAAGGTTTATATATAATAAATACTATAAAATGTATAAATTATAATTTTATTATATAATAATTTATTATCAAGTAAGCATGTAATCTATTAAATTACATGTTCTAATAATTATAATTATGTTATGATATGCATTATAAATATAAATATGTATATATTTGAAAAGGGGTCAAGGAACTGGTCTAGATGAAAGGGTCATAAAAAGGCAGAATAACTCGATGCAATGTGGGGTCTTGGGCTGGATCCTGGCTAACAGAAAAAATAAAATTGCTGAAAAGACAGCATTGAGGAAATTAGGAAACATACACGTGGGCTGCGTAGTGGGTAACATTATGTCAGCATAATATTGTCCCGAAGCCCTGAATGAGAATGTCCCTCAGAGCGGAGATGGGTCGCCAGGGACTCGGGGAGGGGGCGGGAGCAATTGCTCACTGGCTGTGGCCTTTTTTTGGGGGTGACGGAGCAAGGCCGAGGTGGTGGCCGCACCACAGGGTGAGTGGCCCTGGGTGTCATTTTGACACGGCTGGCTTGGTGCCATGTGCATTTCACCTCGATGCATTCTCAAACATGTTTGAGGAAAGAAAGACAACACCCCTCTTCTCAGGAGATAGAGTGCAAGCAACCAGGGGTGAAGGGGCGTCCTGTCCGGAACGCCCTCCCGTGACTCAGCAGCGCAGCGACAGCAGGGCGTCACACGGATGACACATGCACAGAAACAAAGCACTCCAGCTCGTGGTGAGACGTGACCAGCGGCGAGGCCGGCGAAGGGTCGGCGCTCTCCAGGCATTCACTTCATTGTGCTGGCACAGGCTTGGCCTCTTCTTTTCAAATGAAAAAGCAAAACACAGGAAGGGAGAGGTCAAGGAGGGTCAAGGGGGTCGAGTACGTGGTGACGGAAGGAGACGACTCTGGGCAGGGCGCGCAGGGCCACACGCAGATGACGTACGGTAGAATTGCACACCTGAAACTTAGGTAACGTTATTGACCGATGTGACTCCAGTCTTTTCAATTTTAAAGAAATGAAATAACCCGTAAACCAGACGTAGTTGGAAGAGGGGAAAAAAAGCAAACAATACAAACAATTCCATTTAATTTAAAAGAACCTAGTGCTCGCTGCATGAAAACCTCACCCACTAACAGGGTTATTACTATACGACGCACACAATACTGGAGTCGTATCTTAATCTTGTTATTCACTTCCACAAACGTGCCTTGAACCCTCCTCTGAGCGCAGATCTGAGCTGGGCCCTGGCAAGGTGAGTCCCACGGTGCCCTCGCTCACATGCCAGGGTGAAGGCTGTGCCTGGAGGCGGTGGCGGGGGACAGCGGGCTTCATCCCCTATGCCTGGTCCCTGGCAGTGCCCCGACACGGGAGGTGCCCTCTGGAGAGTTACAGGCTGAGGACCCAAAAGGGGTCAGCAGATTCTGCAGCTGAATATTGTCACTGCCACAGGGAGGTCCAAGGACCCTGGCCTGCATGACGGGGCTCCGGGTCAGGGGGCGGGGCTGTGCTACTCCACCTGTCCTCACAGCTGTTGGCAGATGGGGGGCACCCACGCAGGAGGCTTTAATGCGAGGCCCTGGGGTTCTGGGCTGGTCAGTATTCGGGGGGAACGTCTGATCGGCCACCCTGGGTGAGCAGGGTGGGGTGGGGCGGGGGAGCGCAGGGGAGGGGCGGGGGAGTGTTGAGGCCACATCCATGGGAGCTGCTCATCCATGCACGTTCCTGTTGGAGCCTCATCAACACCCGAGTCGCCGAGTCCCTGGTGTTAACGATAGCAATCAGGTTAGGAGCACGTAATTGGATAATTCACTTGCTTTCCAGGGAGAGCTGCTGTTTAATTAAAGAGGACTGAAGCCACACGCAGGAGGCTGGGGAAGACCCGCCTCATCACCGAGAGAGGGCAGCGACCCGGCCAGGTGAGGAGCCACCGAGCTGGGCCGAGGACCCTGCCATGGGGCGACACAGCGGCTGAGTGAGCCACGGAGGACACCAGCTAGGTTCCAGGAAGGGCGGGGCGTGTGTAACAGCGTAGCAAATCAGAGGGTGAGCCTTAGCCGAGGATTTGAATGCATTTGCATGTAAATAAACACTGTCCTATGGTCTGCCAGTTTCTAGCTGTGTGACCTCAGGAAGGTGCTTAACCTCTCTGTGTCTCAGGTTCCTGACCACAGTCACTGGTGCTCGAGGAATGACTGTTGGGTAAGGGGAAGGATCGTGCTAACATACGGTGCTGTGTAAAACCTGCTGACAGCAGCCAGTTACTACACAGAGTCCTGAACCCGTGCGTGCGTGCGTGCGTGTGTGTGTGCGCGTGTGTGTGCATGTGCGTGTATGTGTGTGCGCGTGCACGTGCGTGTACGTGTGTGTGCACGTGCGTGTATGTGTGTGCGTGTGTGTGCGTGCGTGCGTGTGTGTGCGTGCGTGTACGTGTGTGTGTGCGTGCATGTACGTGTGTGTGCGTGTGTGTACGTGTGTGTGCACGTGCGTGTGTGTGTGTGTGCGTGTGTATGTGTGCATGCATGTGTGCGTGTGTGCGTGCGTGTGCGCATGCGTGTACGTGTGTGCGTGTGCGTGCATATGTGTGCATGCATATGTGCGTGCGTGCGTGGGTGTGTGCGTGCGTGTGTGCGTGTGCGTTCGCTCATGCACAAGGGCAGGCGTGCGTGGGAGGCAGCGGGGGTGACTGTTTGGGACACACTGAGTTGTGCTCAGCTGGCTGTGGAGAGGGGCCTCCAGCATGCTCGCCCCCACGGTGCGTGAGGGTCAGGGGAACCCGGACACGGGAGCCCTCAGGACAGGCCCAGTACATGCTCAGCACCCAGTGATCTTTAAAGAAAAATGATAATTCATCCGTCTTGGAGCGGGAGCAGAGAATTCCTGCTCCGTCCCCGACGTACGTACATTAATTATGAAGTGTCAGCTCAAGAAACACGCTCCGGGACGGGTGCAGATGTTTAAATGGTCTCTGCCCCCCTCCTGATCGTTTCCGAGGGCCCTCGAGGGTGGCTGATAATGGATTAGGGACCCGTCAGCCAATGACAATGTTATCGCTGTCACTCAGGGAGTCTGTGCGGAGCGCCCGCTGCGTGCAGGCTCCGTGCTGGGCACCGGAGAGCGAGGTGGGCAGGGTCCCCGCCCTCCGGGCATGCCAGTCCGGTCCATGCTGCCCTTGTGGTCGTGGAGGCGGGAGGCGCTGAGTGGTGAGGGCAGGAAACGGACCCCAGTGCCAGAGGGCCACTTTCCGCTCCTAGCAGGACAGGCGAAACAGTGGGCAAGACCGAGGTCTCACCACTCCGTCCCCTCTTTTCTTGGGGGGGGGGTGCCCACACACACCTTCCCCAGAGAACAGGGCCCCGCATCTGGGTTGGTGTGGTTAATTAGTGCACTCTGGGGCTGGGGTGGGGGCCCCCCGCAGGAGGTGCCAGGGGGAGCCACCCAGGGAGGCTGCCCGCCTGGGAGTGGTTCTCTTCCTGCTCCCCGGGAGTGGTGGTCCTTTCATTCCATCTGTGTCATCGCTCTGCGGCCATCTTACTAGGGGAAGCTGAGCTCTCTCCCCCAGGGTCAGACATTGTCCTCGCTTCCCAGAGACGACGCAGTGCTTCGCGACAAAACCAAACCCCGACAAGGCGCAGGTCCCCTGCTTCCTGGCTAGAGGGCGAGGGGAGGGCGCTCTCTGAGCTGCCCGGCATGTGGGGCTGGGGGCGGGGAGTGGCAGGAACTCTGGCCTGGTGCCCTGCAGAGGGGACCATCTGGGGGAAGAATCCCAGCTTTGGAGAGCTTGGATGAAGGGGGAGTCCACACTGCAGGACAGAGAAAGAGCCTGTATGTGAAGGAGGTTTAAGGGTCATTAATATTAAAGGCATCATTCCAAATAGGATAATAAGCAGGACCCTAATGAATCATTTCTAATGCCAGCTCTGCTCCCATTCTCGTACTGTATTTTTAATCAACAGGTCTCCCAAGGGGCCTTTCGCCACGCAATGTTGACTAGAGGTGGCTGCTCCACTCCCCCAGAGGAATCCCGGTCCAGCCAGCAATTCGGCAATTGCTCCCTGGTCGGAAAATCCATGGGGCTGCCACAAAGACCCCACGACTGCAGAGATGATGGTCACAAACATTTTTAGAAGTACCTACCATGCCCCCGGCCCTTCGCTGGGCTCTGAGGATGCATGGTGGTCGCAGGAGTCACAGCCCCCTCCTCACCTGGAAGACAGACGCACGAGCAGTTACAACCACACATGGAAGGGCTCACCAGGAGATGGCTGGGAACCTTCTAGGAAGGGGACCCCCAGCCTATCCAAGCATAGCGGGGAGGCTTCCCGAAGGACGGGGCATGAAGCCGAACCCTGAAGTGTGGATAGGGGTCACCAGAGGCAAGAGTGGGCACCAGGGATGAACAGGCGTGTGCAAAGCCCCGGAGGCAGGAGCTGAGACGTGACAGGTTTGAGAGCTGCTTGTCTGGCTGTAGTGCAGGTCAGTTTGTGAGCTGGACACCCACGTTGATAGCAGCACGACTCACAGTCACCAAAAGTGGATGCAACCAGCGCCTCCCTCAGAGGATGACAGGTCAATAAAAATGTTCAGTCTGTGCAGTGGAGTATTGCCCAGCGTGGAAAGGAATGAAGGGTGGACACACACTATAGCACGGATGAACTTCAAAATCTGTGCCAAACGCAGGAAGCCAGGCACCAAAGGCCACATTCTGCACAATCCCACTTAGAAGAAAGGCCCAGAACAGGCAAACGCGTAGAGACAGAGCAGGTGGTGGGTGTCGGGCTGGGGGAGGGGAGGGGAGGATGCTAACAGGCCTGGGGTCTTACCTTGGGGTGGCGGGAATGTGCGGGAGTTGCACAACGCTGTGAGTGTGCTAAATGCCACTGAATTGTTCACTTTAAGGTGATTAATTTATGTTATGTGACTGTCACCTCAAAGAAAAAAGCGAGAGAGGAAAGAGTATACACAAAGCCAGACCTGAAGGCACAGCTGGGTGTAGCCGTCTCTGTCACGTGGCCCCCAGCAAGGGGTCCTGCTCACCTGTGTGACCCCCTCCCCATCGCCTCTAGGAGAAATGCCTCTAAACCCAGCATTGGTGATACCAGTCAAGTTCTCAGATTTGCAGGGAATATTCTAGAAACGGTTGTGACGACGGGCTAGCTATCCCGTTACTGAGGATCCAATGAGTTAATGTACAGGAAAGTGCTGAGAAAATGCCTGGCAGAGAGCAAGGGGGCAGGCGGGCACCCCGTAAGGGTAACCCGGGCGCTCTCTGGCCCGGACACGGGGGCCGGACTCCGCCTGTGTCGTCCCATTTAACCTCCCACCGGCCCCATCGACCAGGCGCCACGCGCATCGTCTCCAGCCAAGCAGACCGGGGGCCCGGAGGTGGTAAACCCGGGCCTGAGTGCGGCGAGTCCATTCCAAAGTCCGTGCTCTTTCCCGGCACGCTCTGCGGCTTCCTAGATGATAAACTAAGAAAAAACGACAACAGACCCCTGACCCCTCTTCTGACCCCACTCGGCCCCCTCTGCCGTGTCCTCGTGACCCCTTCTCTCTGCTTTGAAAGCTTGGGTGGTCATCCTTTTTGTCCCCCTTGCCTTGTCACCCAGAGGGCGTGCACGAGAGCGGCAGCAGGGCTCCGGGTCCCCACGCTGGGTCCCGTGTGTGGACGCGCAGGTCCCGCTCACCGACGGGCCTGGAGGGGACGTGCCGGCAGCCTTGGAAGCAGCCCGGGGCCCGGGACGAAGCTGCAGGTGACCGTCGTGACCACTGTGTCGATGGCTGGGGCAGCGGAAAGGGAGGGCCGTGGGCGTTGTAACTTGCCACCTGAGTATTGATCGGCCATCGGGAGCATGATGCGTCCCCACCAACGCACGGTGTCCTCCCAGAGCGGCCAGGAGCAGGCCATTTCCGCTTCCTCTGCATGCCCCGGGGCGGGCCCACGGCTGCCCTCGCCCTGCTCAGCTGCGCCCTGGTGCTGCCCATCGGGGGGTCGCCTGCGGGCTCCGGCCTCACAGTGGTCTGAAGTGTCAATGCTCACAAGCCGAGGGTCAGGGGACCTGTTTATTGACGTAACTGTAAAGCAAGTCGGGGAACCAAGGGCAGGCGGCCAGGGAAACCGTCCCAAGTTGCCCTGAGTTCGAATTCCAGAGCAATGGACGGCCCCGAAAACCACCCTCGTGACCCTAAGGCCAGGAAGAACAGCAGAACATTCCCAAGTGACATTTCTGGGGGTCCTGTGGCAACACCCGAGGGAAGTCTCCGGCCCTGCGTCAAGGGCGCCCACACACGAGGGGCCGCGCTCGCTCGGGCCACGGGGCCCTCTCTCAGCTGCCCAGGCTCAGGCGAGAGCTTGACCTTGACTCTGGCAGCCACCGCATAGCCAGCGGCTTCTGGGACAGGGACAGGGGGCTCAGCCATCAGCCACCCTTTGTGACAGGCAGCGGCTCAGGGCCCGCAGCCCCCCGGGGTGCTTGGCTCCTCAGGGCCCCCTCTCCCTGGGGGAGCGCTGCTCGGAGTGCAGGGCCGAGGTCTGAAGTGGCGGCGCCCGGCGTCGTGGGGGCTGGGGGAGGGGCGGCCGGCGGGGAGCGCAGAGGGAGCCCATTAGAGGAACCAGAGAATCGATACCGGCTGCAACCAGGGAGGTTTAAAAGCCTCTCCACGGGGCCGCGCCCCGCCAGTGCGGCCGAGTGGCGGGGGGCTGTGCGGACCCTTCTGCCGCAGCGGGGAGTGCCTGGGGCTCGGGGACTGGGGCACGGCCTGCTGGGGGGCCCAGGTCAGGGGTCAGCCGCCCCGGGGCACGTGGGGACACGGAGAGTCCACGGGCACTGGAAGGGGCCGTGGAGACCTCCCAGGGTCCGTCCCCCTCGCTTTTATAGGTGAGGAGCCTGAGACCCAAGAGGGAGAGGATTTGCCTGAGGGCGCGGGGCCGGGTGCCTCTGCCTCCTGGCTCAGGGGACCCTCCGCTTCACGGCCTGTGACCGTGGCCACCCCTCTCACTCTCCTTCCTGACCACTGATGATCCCAGCCATCTTACCTCCTGCCATTACCTGACTAGACCTGCCCTTACCTGCGCACCCGTTCTGCTGGGCGGCCTGCTCGCCGTTTCAGGTGAATTCTGTGAGCTGACGTGAATGCCATTAGGACCGAGCGTTCCAGCACTAGGAAGTTGGTCCCGTTATTATTCCATCTTGGACAGGAGGAAACAGAGCCCAGAGGACTCGTGACCTGCCCAAGGTCACTACTCCAGAGCCCCAGCTCCTAGATGCTCCTAGATGGGGACGTCCTTGCGAGTCCCGGGAGACGGGGAGGCCCCTCTCTGACGCTGCCTGTGGCTTCAGGGTCTTCGGGCTCAGTTCATGCAGCCGCCCCCCGGCTCAGCTGCCTCTGCTGCTGCCTCTCCCAGCTGGCTGGGGTGCGGGTGGTGAGAAGGCCGCTCACCCCGATGGATCTGTGCGGTCCACAGAGGAGGGAGGCGCTCTCGCCAACACCATCCGCTCTGCCTGGCCAGAGCCTCTCCACCGTCAAGGCCCCTGGGAAACAAGGCGAGGGACACCCGAGCGGCAGCTGACACCAGGATGGCATTACCCGGCCTTTGCGTCCCCGTCAGGTGACATGATCTTCAAAGTTCCCCCAGCTCTGTCATTCTACGTTTTGGCGGGTTACAACGTTAGCACGAGGACACTGGGACCACTTACGGAGGACTCGTCGTGGGCCGAGCCCTGGACAGAGAAGTCCCTCCCTCCCGCCCTCGGGGTACGTTCCATCACTGCTCCCATTTGACAGGGGGCAGACTGAGGTGCAGCAGAGGAAGGGAGCAGCTCAGGGGTCACAGCGTAAGAGGCAGGACGCAGCTCTGTGTGACTCGAGGGACAGTGCGGCGACGGAAGCGGCCACGTGAGGAGTCTTCCGCTTTCGGTATCACCAGGCCGGATAGGTGTGGGGACTTGAGGCTTCTCACAAACCTAAATGTAGGCTTGCCCAGTGACCCAGCAGTTCCACTCCTGGGTCTGGACCCAGCGGACCCGAGAGCAGACCGGAAACAAACCCGCACACACACATGCTCACTGCGGCACCATTCACAACCGCCAGCAGGGCGGAAACGGCCCGTGTCCCTCCCTGCGATGGCAGACAAACGTGGGCCCCCCCCACGATGGAATGCTGTTTAGCCACAAAGAGGAATGGGGTACTGACACGTGCTACAGCACGGACGAACCTCGAAAACACGGTGCCGAGTGAAACGCGCCGATCCCAGGAGGACACGTCCTGGCGACCCCGCTGTGTGACGTGTTAGCCCTGGAGGCAGGTCGCAGTTCGGTGGTTGCTGGGGCTGGGGGTGCGGCGGGGCGGGGCGGGGGCAGCTGCCCAATAGGCGGGGAGTTCTACCTGGGGGTGACAGAAATGTTGTGGGACCAGGTAGGGTGGTCGTTGCACAACACCGTGAATGTGCCAAATGCCACCAGGTCCTCTGCCCTGCAGACGTGGCCTCTGAGGTCCTGGCTTGTCCTCTCTGAGGTCAAGGACCAACAGCCGGCAGACCACACAGCGCGAGAGGGGTGGAAGGGCTCCCCGGGCCTAGGGGCTCGAATGGGCTGCCGCTCCCTGTCCCCGCTGCAGCCTTCTCTACGGGGGAGCCCCGTCCCCTCTTGGGGTCCCTTACCGAGGGAAAAAAGAGGGCGTTTTCCCCGTCGTCCCTATGAAAACGTTCAGGGAAGGACTTCTATTGGCCTGGCTTGAGTCACGTGCCATCTTATGGCCACTCATGGCCACTCCCCGGAGGAACGTGAGTTTCTGACGCCGGAAGACGGGCTCTAGGTAGGCAAGACGTCCAGCATGACCACCCGGACTTGGGAGAGGGGGGGAGTGAGGCTAAAGGAACTCACGGTCTTCCGTTTCCCTGAACAACCCTCCCCGCACCCCCCTGCCCCTCCCAGCGCCGCCCTGGGGACAGTTTTCAAGGCTTTGTCTCTCTCGATGACGCAGACGGAACCAGGTGCCCTAAACCCCAAGCACCCCACGTCACCGTCACAGGTATGGCTAGATCCTACGCCAACCAGACGAGTATGGGTTCGATGTGGGGGTTTTGACCCCTCTGGTGCCTACCTTAGATATATGTGCTTTTACACGGAAACGGTATCGTGAGGGCAAGCGGACATCAGTACACCCTGCTGCGAACGTGAGATGACCTTGAGAACGCAGGAGACAAACGCCGAACAAGCCTGTCCGTCTCGGAGGCTCGGCTCCCCGGGGCCAGCCCTCCTGGCCGAGGACGGAGCTGAGCGGGGTCAGGGAGCACGGGGACGCCCTGGGCCAGCAGCTGCCCCCGCCGCCGTGAGAAGGGCGCTCGTTCTCGCTGGGCTGGCGTCGCCCAGCCTCGTGCCCGTTCCGCGGCCGCTGTCCCCTTGCCACCAGGCCCGGCGCCCCACGTGTAGGCAGGCGGCGCGACCATCCATAAGGAGACGCTGCCGGGGGTCCCTGGGCCAGATTTCAGGGATACGAACCGTCAGGTTTGCTTCCCCATCCACCCCCACTTTGCCCTTGGTCCCTGGCGGTCGGGGGGTGCGGTCTGATGGACTCCACGGTCTGGGCCAGTTTTCTCCGAAGGGTCCCGGGAAGACCAGGGAGGGGAGGACAGCCAGAGCGTCCTGTGGGCTGTGGCCTTCCCGGGGATTACAGGTGCCCCTCCCCCACAACCCCCAGCCACCTCCGACATCCCATCGGTGGGCCGGGGCGGCTGGGACCAGTCGTGTTTGATCCCTGGAGGCCCCGAAGCCGCTCCCCAGCAGAGACACCCCCATCCGGGGGGCTAAATTATTAATAAAATGACGACGCAGTCGGAGGAGCTGCAATGGGTCCTCTGCGGGCCTTGCGTACACTCGCACACGGTCAGCGAGGCGGGGCCGGGCGGGCAGACTCCAGCACCAGCTGCCCGTGGTGGGGGTCGCTGGCCCAGGACGGAGGAAACCCCCACTTTGAGAAGGAAGCACGAGTGAGCACTGAGAACAGGAGAGGGGCTCCCTCACACCTGGCTGGTTATCTGGGGGCTCGTGGAGGGCAGCGGGCAGTGCGAGGCTTCCTCATTCAAGGAGCTCACTGACGGCGGGCAGGCGACAGCGGCACGGAGCTCTGTCCCCGGGGCTGGCTCTGAGGACTCAGCAGCCGCTTCCGCTCGCTTCCTGTCCCCTGCCAGGCCCGGCCGGTGGCGGGCGTGGGGTTGAGCCGGGGCCCAGCGTGAGCAGCCATGGGCTCTCCTGCCGCCAGGTGGGATGGCCTGTGTCCTGACGTTGGATGGCACACGGAGTCGTTTTCTGGATGCTTCTGTCCCCAGCAAACCCAACACCAAGTTTTCTGATAAGGGATCTTGGCGGTCACAGGAGAGCGGCGGGGCAGGAAGTCGGGGTGGCCGCCCTAAATGAGGGGTGTCTAATGGACTTAGAAAAGCTTCTCCCGAAACCAGACCTCCTGCTGGGGCCGGCGGCCAAGGGAAGGCCAGAGAGGCGGAGAGGCGGCTCGTGAAGGAGGAGGGGGCCGGGACACCGCCCCCGTGCCCAGCGGCCGCGTGACCCTGTTTCAGCAGAGGCCGCCATTAACAAGGACTGAAGACTGTTGGGGGTTAAAGACGCGATGAAACCAGGGATTACGCACCGGGAGCCCCGACTGCTACTGAGATGACGCCAGTACCAGCTTGCACGCCCCCCGTGATAGGCCCCAGTCCTTCGTGCAGGCTTCCAACGTGGCCCCCCGAATGCCCCTGTGGAGGGGCGGCGAGGGGGCGACAGGGCAGGCCGAGGTCCCCCGTCGTCCTGCGGCGCTGTGTGTGGACTCGGAGGAAGGGGGGGCCCGGGCTCCCCTCACCTGGATCCCTCTGGGTAAACAAATGCTCCATCAGCACATCAGGAGGGCCCTGGAGGAATTACCTAACCTACTTAGTATTTTGGGAAAATTATACAGGATGAGGCGGAGACCGGAAATGCGGGCGGACCTGCGTGGGTACAAATATCTCAGAGAAGACAGTGGGGTTGTTCCCAAGTCCTTCACCCCAACTTGGAATGTCAGCTGTGGCCATCTCCCCACGGACACACAGGCCTGCGCCCTTTCATCCCCACGCCCCCAGTCAGCCTGTTCTGAGAGCCCATCGATGTGTAGGTTTTCCCCAGGCGGGGACCTGCGGCTGAGCACGGGGGGACAGGCTGTCGCCGGGTGTGGGCCGCACTGATCTGACAGGGACCAGGCACACACAGCACCCCCCATGGACCCCGGCCGTGTGCCAGGCCCCAGGAGCCCGGCTGGACCCCTCCGTCCTTTGGTTTCCTGTACATGACGACCCCTGAGGTGAGCATTGTCAGCCCAGGTCGCTGGGGAGGGGTCTGGGCTCAGGAGGTTGCAGGCTTTGCTCCAATTACAGGCAGGACTCCCACCCAGATCGTCCCGTACTGCGCGGTCCATCTCAGCTGAGCGTCACACCCTTGACCTTGCTTCCCTCTCACCCCAGTGAGCCATCAAGTCACAGAAGAGTTTAGGGGGACCAGGGCCACGTTCTAGTTCAAGACTTCGGCCTTCCTCTGCTTTTAACCACCTCCCACGTCTGGCCCTCCACACTGCTCTGGTTCTGGCTGCCATTTCCTGGTGTCTCTGGCCCCCCGATTCCTGCCATTCTCGCCCGGTCTTCCTCTCTCGCCCTCTTCCCTTTGCTTCAGGGCCTGCCCGGGCTCGGCTCCGTTGGGTCAGGGGACCGTCACTGTATGTTGGCATCACCGTATTTTGTAACTGTTGCTAAGCTGAACAGTATTTTGTTAATATGCCGAGACGATGCCATACCGAAGGACCCCCAGGTGAGTTCCCCTCGGGGAGGTGAAGAGGGTGGACGTCCACCAAGGTCACTGCCAGCAACGCTGCAGTATTTAGGGTGGGGGCTGGGCGGCGTGGACGCCGGCTGGGGGTCCTTCCACTCGGAGGCCCGTGTTTCCCGCGCTCCGGCATGTGCTTGTCTGAGGTCACCTCCTGGCTTATCTGTGTTTCTCCTCCACATAACAGTGTCCTTGAAGATGGGCTACATTTGGAATCCTACAAAATGACTTGGTCTCTTCAACAAACCCGTGACGTCGTGAAACGTGGTAGGCTGAGACCGAAGAAGCACGCCCACCAGGCACACTGCGTCGTGCTCATTTGGGTCCTGATTCCAGCGGACCAGCCGTGCGCGGCCAGGGACGGAGGGTGCTGTGTCGTCAGGCGTCGCGTCCGGCTGCGTTAGACGCGGTCACGGTGCCGTGGTCACGTTTTCCGAAACGAGCTTCTCCGCTGGGAGAGCGTCCTGAAGTCATTCCTGGTGTGCTGATGTGACATCGGGGTTTGCTTTAAACTTTTGAGGGGAAGGAAAGAAAGGGGCAGAAGAAAAAGGACAGCGAAGAGAAGGAGTAAGACGACAAAATGTCACGGCTGTGACGGGTGGGCACACGGGGGCCTCGTGTCCCGTGCTCTAGGGGCGTGTCCCCCGCTTCCCACGCTGCAAACGCGCGCCGCGCTCGGACACTGCAGCACGACTGCCTGGTGGCACGTGGCTCTTGTGACCTCCTCATCTGTCCTCGCCTCTCTGCGCAGCGGGGTCACGGAGGCCGAGTTCTCTCTGCTCAGCTGAGGGCCAGCACCCCTTTTCCCAGCACAGGCCGATGGCGAAGCCCAGGGGTATTTAATCCATGTTCTGGGCAGGTCGGCCAAGGGCTGCGGAGAGGTTCGGGGAAACTCGGCCACCCTCCCTGGCCATGGCGCGCCTACGGAAAGCAGCAGGTCCCCAGGCTGCTTCATTCCTCGGCGGGGACCCCACATGCGGGGGGACTGTGGAGAGCTACACAGTTAGATTGTATTACGACGTTTCCCAGAATGCACTACGAAAACGTTTCTTATGCAATAAATCCAAAGCAGGGTGGAGCAAACCCTTGCCTTGGGAAGGGGTCGTGCACGCACACGGAGCAAAGACAAATGACAGAGCGCGGCCTCGCTGAAGGTGTGCGGGCCTGCTGTTTGTTCTGCTCTCGTTCAACATCTTTAATAATGATCCAGAAGTCAGAGTAAACAGCACACTAATGAAATTTGCATAAGATCCTTAATTGGGAGGTATCACTAACACCAGGAAGGGCAGAGAAGCGATGCCGATGCCTCAGAGGGGGTTAAAGATGTAGATGGAAAATCACAAAACAAGATTTGGCTCAGAGGGAGCAAGACAAATTCAATTGGGAGGAAAGTCTAAAACAGGATATTCCCTGGAGAGAAGAACAATGCAAAAATAATGCTGAAAGAGGTTCGGGCAGAGAGCAACCTTAGCTGGGAAAATGGTCAAGACGATGGACGACGTGCAAAAGTGAGTTACACACGCCCCTGTGGGAGCCCCGCGCCCCCCGCACCCCCCGCGCCCCCAGAGCGCAGCCGGTCCCACAGACTCGGTGCTGGGCCGCACAGGTCACTCGGGCCCCAGCCCTTTCCGTGGACAAGTGTCCTGACGGGGCTGCAGGGAATTTCCGTGATGAGGTCACCCTGGCCCCATGGCGGCGAGATGTGCTTTTCCCAGAAGCTCCGTTCCCTGGCAGGGCACAGCGGCCCAGGACGGCCAGTGGACGCAGGCCAGCGAGGCTGGCCCCATGGGCAGCCCTTTGTGGTTTTCTGGACCAAAGAAAGAGAAATCGCAGCTTTTGGAAATCCGTCCCCGAGGCCGGGAAACAGGTGATGGGGGCCCCGTGCACGGTAGGGGCCTCTTAGCTGGCTCGGAGATGCCGGTATCCTGTCTGCTCAACAGAGGCACGAAATGCCCTCACTTGACCATCATTTTGTGAGTACCCCCACAGTGCCAGGCATCCAGACGGGCACGGCCCTGTCCTCCTGCAGCTTAGACCCTGGCGAATGTTATACCGGCCTCTCGGGGGCCTCCTGCCTCTAAACTAGGCACGGAGAAGGCGGTGGGATGTGGTTATGGTCTTCCCTAGGAAGACGTTATCCTACACGTGACTGCACAACACCCCCACCAGAAAACAAAACAAAACAAAACAAAACAAAACAAAACAAAGCCAGACCTCCAGGAGGTCGTCAGCTGCCAGGCAGTGATTAAACAAGTAGGGAGAGGGAACTAGCGAGATGAAGGTAAATAACAAGAACAAGACAGTGAGACGTGGATCATTGTCAAGTTCTGATACATGGAGGCAAGAAGAGGATTTTTTAAGTGCTGGCTCCCAGGCTGATTGATGGCCGTTTGAGTCACAAGTCTGCAGTTCAATAAGGGACAACCTGCCAATAATTTCGAGTGAATTGGTTAACTCTGAGATAACAGACCTTTGGAGTTAGCAGACTGAGTGTCAGGTTCAAGCTGCAACTCTTGCTAGTGGTGTGACCTTGGGCGAATCACTTAACCTCTATGAGACTCCGTTTCCTCCTCTGTGAAGTGGGAACATCAACAGCAGCTACTTCTTGGGAGGTGGTGCGAGGCATCAGGGAACTAATGTGTTTAGGGGGCCTAGTGCTCTGTCTGTCCCTCGGTCAGCACTCAGTAATGTAACTCTTAGGACCTGGTTACCATGCACAAGACAATTGGCGACACCGGCATTTTCGGAGCATCTGGGAGAGAATGCCAGCCCTTTGTTTGCACTTGCTGTCTGGGGTGATATCAACACACTCTTATTGTCCCTGGTGTGGAGTACCAAAGGGGCATGGACTACAGCCTGCTTTCTGCGTGACACTTGTCTTTCCCAGTCTTCCCCTTGCTAAGGTCATGTTCCACACTCTTCATTTATTATTCACCAAACACTTATTGAGCGCCTTCTCTGTGCCAGGCTCTGTGAATGCAGAGATGAATAAGACCCATGCCTGTGCCCAGGGCACTCCTGGTGCACAAGAGACAGCTCAGCAAACTGCTGTGCCCTTCGTTTCCTTGGGGCCTGGGCCAAGAGGCTTGGTCCCCAAAGACAGCACTTTGCCTCTTCCTCCATCTTTGAAAGTTGAACCTTTTCATGCTCTGTTGCCATTCTCCTGACTTCCCAACTCAGCTATCATCAAGGTCGAAGTGATGGGATTTGAGGTTGAAAGACCTAGGTTTGACACCCAGCTCTGCCTCTAGTTTGCTCTGTGACCATGGAGAAGTTACTTCACCTTTCTGAGCCTCAGTCTTCTCAGTCAGGCAATGGGGAGAAGAGTGCCCTCCTCATAGGCTTGCTGGAAGGACTGAATGAGTTAAATCACCTGCCTCAGGGAGCCCCTTTCCTGGTTGGCGAGAAGTCGTCAGTGTGTATTACGCTGTGTGGATTAAGTCACAGCGCCTGTCGTGTGACCCTCACTAGAACAGTAATATGCATTACTTTATCCAATGATATCCGATGACAGTTTATTTTGTTTAGTTTTATATTTATTTACATCCAGAAGGCCAAGCTATCTTGAAAACTTTGATCTTGCAACCTGTTGAGGTCATCCCTTTTCTGGGCCTCAGTTTCCCCACCTGTAAAATAAGAGGGCTGAGGCCTTGATAATCCATAAGGTCCCTCCTGTGTCCAAAAGTCTAGGTGTCCATGGCTGGGGCGGGGCAGGGAATGAGGACCTCACTTTGTCTTTGAAGCATCAAAATAGAAGTCAGGCAAGAGAGTGGCCCAGTGGCACTCAAAGTGTGGTCGTGGGAGTGAGGCGGGATGAATTAGCTGGGTCTGAGGGGCATGACGGATGAAATTTAAGAAGAGGTGGTGTTGACTAAATATCAAGAACGAGCTCTCTGACAGTGAGAGAGCAACCTTCTTCGAAATTCCCGGCATGTCCGACCAGATGGCCCCGCATGGGCTCAAGTAGAGCTTCGCTGGGTGGGCTCTGGCCTCCATGGGACCCAAGGCGGTTAAGCTCCTGATGACTGGAGGAGGTACAGAGAGTTCGGGAAGCATGTGGGAGGCTGCATTTCCAGCAGCAGGTAGCTGAGCGTGGGTGGGCAGAGAGCAGAGACTTCGAGTGCACCCCGAAAGCCATTTGAGCACCTCTGGTATCTGTTGTGCCTCCAACATTCAAAGACTCCCCTGAGAATCTTTCCGTAAGTGCTCTCCTGTCCACGTGACTGCCTCATAGAGGCTGACCAGACGTCCCGTTTTAAATGGGACAGAAAACAGCTGTGCTGTCCTGCTTCGCATGGCATGTCTGGTCAGCCTACAGACACCTTGAAGTTAGCCCCGTGAGACTGGGCTGACCACACACATCAAGTGAAATGGGACAGTACTTTTGTTTTCTGTCCCGTTTAAAACAGGATATCTGGTCAGCCTACCCAAATTGGGGAGCTGTTGACCACTTTTTTGGGAAGAGAGCGAAATTTCAGAGAAGCCTGAAACTCTAGCTCTGATATGTCTGAGAACACAAACACTTTGGGCCTTTGGGGCCTTCCCACCTCGGGACTTTGCGCGATGACTAGAGTAGGTCACTCACCAGGCATTTAATGGTCAACTTGTCCTGGGCCTCCTGGTCCAGGAGCCTCTCGGTAGCACCCATCCAGATGCTGCAATGGCAGAAAACTGGTCCCCACCCCTCCCCCTTTCCTTAACCCACTTCCTCCCTCCCCCCATCCCACCCCTCTCCGTGACCCCTTGTTGATGGAGCCAGGTATTTGCAAACAGCTTAGGCACACAACGCACAATCAATACACAAGAGATAAATCTGCAGCAATTGAATCCAGGCTGCACTGTCACTAAGTGACAATGAAAAATGATCAGCACTTGAATACATTGCATTTTTATCTTTAAATCTTTCTACAGATGCGGTGTCAATTTCAGGGCACTAAATAATCTCGAGATAGCAGGAAGAAGCAAGAACATTTTTTTCCTTCAAGATGGATGTAGCTTTTTCAAAAGCCTTAAATACTGATGCAAGGAATTAGCTCTCTAAATGCCCTCCAATGACTGGCCTCCGTGTCAGTCCTCCGAGGACGATTTGAATACCTACCTCACTCCACTCGTCCATCAGCGTTCTTTAAATAACAAGGCTTGGCTCTGAGGTCCTTTCCGAGCCCTGATGAGTCCATCAATCCAGGCTCGCTGCATCTCCTTCCTCAGGCCAAGCTCAGTGAGCCAAATGGGGAAATTGAGGCAGGGGGGAGTTTAGAGTCTTGTCTCACAAAAGTCACGTAGGAACTCAGTCTTCCCCCAGAGTTAATCCTATGGTCCTTGGGACAAGGACAGGGCCAGTGCCACTTGGGGTTTAAGATGGAAGTGAGGTGAGCAATCAGATTGCTGGGTTATCATCATCGAATGCTTGCTGGATCATGTTAAGTGTAAGATCCCAATAGACATTAGAAATGTTGGGCAACCAGCCCTACTTTTGCAAGCTTACGTAGTATGAGGAGGAAGGACATGTGCGTAGCAATAATGAGCACCCCACACTGAGGGGTAGCAGGCCAGGCACTGCACTAGGAGCCTACCTGCCCGCTTTCCGCTGAGCGGGTCTCCCAGTAGCCCACGAGGTGGACGTCATCAACCCCATTTTACAAATGAGGCAACACGGCCAGTGACAGAGCCAGGGCAGGGCAGCAGGGCTGGGCTCGACTCCCAGCTCTGTGTGAACTGGGGCAAGCCACGACCCTCTTTGGCAGAATCATTGGCCGCTGAAAACCCCCGCCTTTATTTATAATTGTTGGTTCTGTGACTATTCAAATAGATGGCAGATTGTGTCCCCCAGTATCCGGGGGGTGCCTGCTGCATGCCAGGCCCTGTGAACACTGGTTTGCAGAGCTGCCATTGAGAGCTTCCCCACCTTTTATTTTCTGGGTGGAGAGCGAGAGAGGTTATGGACACCGGACCCCTTCCATAACGTTATTGTCAGATAAGTAAATATTAAGCAGTTTCAGCATGTCTGGCCCTGTCGGGGGTTGATATGGAACATTCAGATAAGAAGAAAACAAGGTTTCTGACTTAAAAGATTTTACAGTCACGCTGGAGAGAGGAGGGCTGGCGCCCAATAAAATACCCTCCATCATCAAGTGTGGGAACAGGGACTGAGGGGCCTGGGCAGTGGCAGAGAGAGCACTGGAAGTGGAGCCCAAAGCCCTCAGCCTATCGTCAGTCATTAGGGAGCTGGGGTAAGGCGCCCCAAGTTTGGAGCTGAAGGCCCTCTTTTCATGCAGCTCTAGTGAGAATCAGCACAGACCACACAAACGTAGACATTTGCTCCCTCTGAGAACAGCCTGCCGAAGCCTTGCTGACTTGGGAAACACTCCGATCTGATCGAGGGGACCAGCGTATATCTTTAGGACTGACTAAGAAAGTGGTATCCTAATCGATCGTGCTCTAACCTGCCTGGAGAGGAACTGTTAATGGGAAAGTATTGGTCAGCATCCAGCATGAGAGGAGGAGAGCAGAGTAGCAGGAACTGATCTGTCTTTATTCCATGCTGCCCCAGGAAGAGACGCTCTCTTTCACAGTATTTTCAATGTCTTCGGTAGCTAACCAGTTCCCTGAAATGTTTGGGGAGGTGGGGGGAAAGTCAAAACCAGCAGCAGTGGGAAACGCTGCATAACAGATCCCCTCTGTGAGCCTCAACATGGACAGTAAAGTCCATCGAAGTCCGGAGAAGTTCTGTGGTCAATTAGCAAACCAAAACCAAAACCCTCATTTAATCCTTGTTAACCGGGCATTTCCCCAACTTATTTGGAGGTGGAGTGAGAAAAGGAATGACTGTGAATATGAAACACCATGTAAAAAAGAATGATCTGAAGACTTAGATCAAAGGCATTAACTGGTTTCAGAGACAAAGCTAGGTAATGAGAAATTATGGCAAACAAATTTGGAGAGATGAGATGCCTTCAATGCTAACCTAAGATATATACCCAACAAGGAAGATCTCCCAGATATATAGTGTCAGGTGAGAACAGCTAGATGCAGAAGAGTATGTAAATTATGCTTTCACTGTTTTTTCTTTCTTTAACAAAATGGGTGGGAAAAAATATATATGAATATATGAATTATAAACACACGCACCCGTATACTTTGATAGGCACAAGACATCCCTGGAAATAGAAATAAGATATTAATAACACTGGTTGATTCCAGGGGGCAAAACTGGGGAAAACAGAATTTACAACGAATCCTTTAAATTTTGAACCACATACAAGTATTAACTGTTAAAAAGTAAAATAAAAAAATATTCTGAAGAATGTAGATGTCATTCAATGTAGATGAGCCTAAAAAGTGACTAAGAGACGTCAGTGGATTCACACGTCCCTCGGGATAAAGTCTGGAGCCCCACCAGGCCCCCCACCACCGGCCTCATCCGTCCTCACCTTCCCAGGTACCTTCCTTGCGGCTGCCATGGTGCCATTTCTGCAGGCTTCCAACAAGCCACTGTCTTACTCTCCTCTCTGGGGTTTTGGCACAAGCCAGTCTTGTCACTGGGAAGATTATTCTCTTTCCAAATGTTCTTCTAGGAAGCCCGTGGTCGCCATTCAGGTGTCACACTAGGTGTGTCGGAGCCACCCCGGGTGCCTCCCGTGGTGTGGACTGCCTTGCCGCCCCCACCCGCATGCGCAATGCGGGCCGCTGTCCGTGGTGCTGAGAACACAATGACAAACAGGGCTGTGGCCTTCCCGAAGGTTGGATGATGTAGTGATGGAAACTGAAGGTATACAAAGGAGTAAATAAACACAGGCTATTTATTAGTAGCGCCCCTTTTAAATCTCATAGCATCGTTTAGATTATAAGTCATGCCAAGCTATGAAAAAAATAAAGCACACCAAAATTTTTTACAAAGTGTGTATTGTCACTGCCTTGTGGGCCGAGGTTTTTCATGACCCTTGAATGTGTGTGAAAAAAATTAACAGTCAGCAACAGAAAAACAAAGTAAAGAAGAGAGGTTGCTTTAAAACCCACTAGAAACAAAGAGCCCTCTAAAAGCAGGAGCTGGTTCCTTTGGAGAATTACTTCTTCTCTTTGTAGCTTTTCATAGATGACAACTCTTATCTTTAATCTTCCAACAGTCACAGAAATATGGATTTCAGTAAAATACAATCTTGATCCAAGCAAAGTGTAAGTGAGATCTCCCATCTTGAGGACCAAGTTGCTTTAAAAACACATTTTATATGTATGTGTTTCGAATCAACCTGTTGGAGAGTGTTGGGAACCAGACACAAAGAGAAAGTAAGGGAGCTGAGTGTACTATTTCCTCCCCACAAAGTGTCCTAGAGTGAAAACAGCTTGTTTATGAACATGCTGTCATTTTTTAAAATTGACATTGCAGACCTGGACAAATGTCTTTTCACAACCGGTTGTTAATACATTTATTCTTTTTTTTTAAATTCATTTTTTATTGTTAGACTTTTTGGGGTGACATCTGTTAGCGAGGATTACATAGGTTTCAGGCATACAGTTCTACAGTGCATTGTCAACTTGTTGTGTGTAATACATTTATTCTTGCTGACTGCTACTTTCTGAATCCTGACCTGGCTACTTTCTTTTTAATTTTGGGGGTGTTGCCTCACCAGGATGGGAAGTATACATCTGAATGGGGGTAACCAGATGATTCAGTCTTGATCAATGGATTTTATTTGTGTAGCTGAAGGTCTTAAGCAGGATCAGAATCCAGTCCTCCAGACATATCAGCATTATCAACCATGGTTTTTAAGGAATGTGTGCTTTCTTTGTAAAATACATGTGGTTCCTGATCTGATGCCAGAAGTACATTTTAGGATAGGGTTTTCTCTTCCTCTCGTTGCCCAGAACCTGAAATTGCCAGGCTGTATTTGAGAAGTGAGCTCAGACACAGGTTTCTAGACTGTATTTTGTTGTAGACAGTGCTTATCCTACACCCACCCCTATTACCACCTCTGTTACCTGTAGGAAGTATAGTTAAACTGTATCAATCTGAGTTTTGCTAACCAATATATCTAAAGATTTCATTTGTATTACCATTGTGGTTGTGTGTGGGGTTTTGATTTCTGGATTTTGGATTATTTATTTGTTTGTGGCTTCTCATGATGACTTATTGAACAGAGCATATAGTAAAGAGCATATAGTTTTTGAACGTTAGGGGAGGCAGAAAAACTCTTTCCTAAAAGGACAACTACTCAGGTGTCAATATAAATGGGATAAAAGTAGAATTGTTTTGGTTAAAGAGGGCCAGAGGATCTACTCTCTGACCATCCCTTCTTTACCTCTACCCTGAGACAGAACCTTTATGATACTTCTGAGGAATGTTGGTGCCTTGGGGAAACCTACTTTGAAAACCAGTGGTACATGGCCTTGAAGTTGGGAGACTTGGTTCTATCCTAGTTCTGCTCTTAGCTGTTGGACCTTGAGCAAATCATTCCATCCCAGTAGGCCCATTATCCATCTATACAGTGACTCTCTTGGACTGACCAGTCTCTAGAATCCTGAACTCTCAGCTTTGACATGATAAGATTCCATGACTGACTGCAAAATTAAGATTCCAAAATTGTATGATTCTCAGATTCTGGAAATCTGCATCTGAAGATTCTGAGAGTGACTGTATACTTTAACAGTACTTTCATAGTAATTTCCATATTAAAAAAAAAGGAAAACAGACTTGGAGAGTTAGTTTTTGGGGGTTTTTTGTGGTTGTTTTTTCAGAAAGAGTGGTTAGAGAATGTCTTCATGGAGAAAAGCCTTGAGTTATACAAAGGGTGGTGGGAAAAGTATTCCTGGGAGACAGATCAGCATATGCAAAGGCCCTGTGGTGGGAAATGAGCTTGATGCATTCAAGGAACAGCAAGCAGGTCAGCAGGGCTGGAACGGAAGTAGCAAGTGGGAGAGTGGTGGGAGGTGAGGTGGAGAGGAGGGGTGCAGTCTTCTTGGGCAGAGCACTGAGTTCAGATTTCATTCTAAGTGCCATGAGAAGTGACAGGAGAGTTTTAAGCAGGGAATGACGTGACCCGATTTACAGTTTTAAAAGATGCTTTTGGCTTCCGTGAGAAGAATAAACTATAAGGTGGCAAGAAAGGGAAGCAAAGAGACCAGGGAGAAAGTGAAAGCAGCATTCCAGGTGATGGATAAGAGCTGATGGTGACACGGACCAGGGATTTGACAAGGGAGCTGATGAGAGGCAGTTGGATTCGAAGCGTGTTGTGATGGTGGAACAATCAGGACTTAATGACTGATGGAATGACATGCCACACATACCAACAAGTCACTGTGGACGTAGAAAACAAAGAGCAAATTCTAATATGAACCTTAAAGGTCATGAACATGGTGTTCAGAATTATAGATGCTGGTCTGCAATTGGGCTGCTTCTCACGTGGGCAACTTCAGGGGCCCTGCTCTTGGGTAAAGAGTAGCCTGGATGTCATTATGTAACAGTTGTTCAAGATTCTTCTGAACCACACAAGGTGGGCCAGCTAGCACAGATGTCAACATACATCAATAGGGTACCTACAGATCACATATACAGCCAAAAGCGAAACTGTGACCAATTCTCTTTTTCATGCATTTCTGTATTTTCTAAGTTGTTCTTAATAAGTAAGAGTAAGTTATAATCAGAAACAATATCCCTTTAAGACAAAAAATAAAGCTCCTCCAGCCCTACTGCAGAGGGACGTGTTTTGATGGATCCAGGGAGATCACATGTTTGTTTCTCTTGATGCCTCTGCTGTCTTTTTAATTCCCAGTTCTTAACTGTTTTTGTTTGTTTGTTTGTTAACGATAGCTTTCGGTATTTTACCTACTGGTCACCTGGCACGGGCCCCTCCTTGGCTGCCCCCTATCCCACCCTCCCTCCCTCCCAGCTGTCACTTGGGTCTGGGCTTCACCAGAGAGACCCCGGCTCCAGCACCGACGCGGTGCCTGCTCGGGGCCGGGCTCGTTCCTGCTCAGGCATTCAGCGTGACGTGGCTGCCTGGTTGAGACATTCGCCTGAAGATAAAACATTGCTGGGACGCTACGTTTGCCATTTCTTCAAAATGTTTTGAGGGTTTCCTCCTGACAACCGTGCTCGTTGCAGTCCTGGTGAAAACAACAAAATGAAAAGGAACCTCATGGGCCACACAACTCTAAACGATGTAGGGAAACATTTGGTTTCTCGTATCTGTCAACACGTTTATACCCACAGAGAGAGAAAACGGAAGGCGAGCCTGAGACAGCTCAATTTGGCACGAAAAGCCAGGCAAAGGCGTGGAACCCTCCCCTCCCCAGGCAGAAGGACCCACGACCTTGACCTCTCCGACTGGGCAGGGCTCGCAGCTGTGAAATGTGCTGGGGAGAGCAGGCTGCCGAGTTGACAATAAACGAATCTTCAGCCAAACACCCGCCAACCCCACAAAGAGTGTTGCCACCAGCCTCAGGGAGATTAAGGAACTGTGAGGCCTCCAAGGCGACAGTCCCAAGGGGGGCGACTCGAAGCCACCCTGGGAGCTCTTTTCCTCTCTGGGGGATTACACAGAACAGTGCCAAGCAATGCCCTATTCTAGAGAAGGCAAAATTAAGTTTTCCGGGGGTTCCTTGGGACTACTGATCCCTAAATGTGAAGAGGTTGTCCCCTTGGGAGAGGTATCCCAGCTCAGAGCTTTTCTCATCTAGTTTCTACCCCACCCCCATTCTAATTATAAACAGAAAGCCTTAGGGAGAAGTGCCCCTCCCCCCAGCTACAGCTACTATTATTGACCGAAGTGCATCAGCCACTCATTCAGCAACTATTTACTGAGCACTTAACCGCGTGCCAGGCACAGCCGTAGCCCTCAGGTGGCCTGGGACGAGACAGCAAGATTGTGAGGCCCCGTGGTTGAGACGCTGTGACGAAGGCCAGGTAAATGTGACATCCAAGGTCTTGTTTGATTAAGTCGTCCCCCTTTCTCTGACCGTCCTTTTGTAAAAGGCAGTGGAAAAGTATTGATGCCCACGTTAATTGAGTGCCTCCCATGTGCCAGATGTCACATTGCTGTGAGGCATCCTCTCATGGAATAGGCTGTCCAGACGTCCTGTTGTAAACAGGATAGAAAACAACAGTTCTGTCCCGTATCACACGGTGCGTATGGTCAGCCCAGCCTCACTGGGCTGAAGTCAAGGTGTTGTGGGCTGGCCGATGTACCGTTTGAAAGCAGGACAGTACCATTGCTTTCTGTCCTGTTTAACACAGGACGTCTGGTCAGCTTATCATGTCATGGTAACAAGCCTGCTAAGAAGTGACTTGGTGAAGGTAACAGCTCGTTCAGGCCCTACGATGAGTAAACGGTGGAAGCAGGCCCCGAGGTCAGGCGGCTCTGAAGCCAGAGCACGTGTCCATGGCCTTGCAACTTTCGTGGACGGGCTGCATCCGTGTTAACTGGGCACTTGTTAGAAAGGCACCTGCTGAATCATAATTCGCATTTAACAAGCATCGAGGTGATTCATTTACACATTAAAATTTGTGAGGCACTGAGCCAAGGAGCTGACACACACCAACGGTCTCACTCTGAAATGCTGGAATGTGGCTTTTAAAGAGTATTCCCCCCACTCAGAGTGAGAAAACATTGGAGGTAAGTGGTAAAAACTGCCGGGTGGCCTTTGTGGATGGCTGATGTACCCTCAGGAGCTATTCAGCATGGATCAGGGGGGTGTGTGTGCGTGTGTGTGTGTGTGTGTGTGTACGTGCTTGTGCACATGCGTGTGTGTGTGCACGTGCGTGGGACTGTGCGCGCACACGTATGTGTATGTGCATGTGCACGCGCACGCACACACGTGTATGTGTGCGCACATGTGTGTGTGCACGCATGTGTGCGTGCGTGTGCGTGTGTGCGCGTGAGTGCGTGTGGCGGGTGGGGGGCACCCTGTGCAGGAGACAGGGGCGATTTTATTTACCAGGCTGGGTGTCTGAGGCTGGATGCCGCAGTTGCACGAAGGAGGGCTAGGGGACGTGGATCTTGGTTTTTGGATCTAATGTAACTGGTGAAACTTCGCTTCTCCCTTTCTCACTTCTCAGATGAGCTAATGCAGGCCTGTGGCTCTTTGTGGGGGGGTCTAATAACCATTCAGCTCAACTTTGGGGCTTGAAAACCTGAAGAATATACCCAGAAATCATTGACAGGAGGCTGCTCGCAGGTCTCTAAACCCTCTAACCTTACAAAAAGTCAGAGTAAATGCTAACCCCGCCCAGCAGCACCTTTGTGCAAGTTAGAAAAAGGTGCTCCTCCAGGTAGATGCCACCCCAAACCAGGACTGTCCCCCAACCTCGAGATCTCTGAGGCAGAGACCAGAGCAGAGAGGTGAGGATTGCAGAGGAGGGAGGGTGTCTCTGGCTTCAAGAGGAGCCTCGTTCACATTTCTAATGAGTGTCAGGGGGTGGGATGCCACGGCAGAGCCCCTCCCCCACCCGCAGCTCTGGGGGCTCCCTCCAGTTTCCCCTCCCCTGCCCTAGGTCTGCCCCAGCAAGCCTGGTCACTTTCAAGCTGACCCCTGTGCGGGGGCCACCAGGCATGCTGGGAGGACTCTAGGCAGTGACAGGTACCCACAGCTCAGGGGCCCTGTCTGCCACCCCGCCGCCCTCCAAGCAGCAGTCGCGGTGATTTCTGGGGAGGGCGCGTGCCTGCTTCGTGGCCTCGCAGGACCGCCTAGGGGTTTGATGCTTTTGCTGAGATCATCTCCCTCCTGTGATTTAATGAGGCTGAAGTCAGAGAAAACCTGGAACCATCAAAGGGGCTGCTTTCCCAGAACCCACCACCTGCCGCCTTTTTCAGGGAGCATTAACATCTCTCCCTTCTCTCCCCTGTAGATTAAATATTTTTTTCTTAAAGTAACACATGCACATAGTTTAAAATGTCCAATAGGCCTATAAGGGTTGCAATTTAAAATAGCCCCACCCCGGAGGCAGCCACCATCAACTCTTCTAACCTTATTATTATTATTTGTAATTTTAGGCATTTTCTGGTTGGCTTCCTGCTATAGAAAATGAAGTTTTAGCTCTCTTATGCGCACACGTGTACACACACATGTACACACACTTGTACACACACACACTTCCTCTCTACTCTTCTTCCAGTGGCATGGATTCTAGGTAAATCAGTATTCAGTGTTTACTGTCCTACGATTTATGTAAATATTGTTTGCGACAACCACACAATGTACTACGGTGATGTTTTTGTATAATTTTATGTTTCTCAGAATTAGTAATTTTTTTGGTTGCTCAGTTAATTATGATTTATCTCTAAACACACCACCATAACTATAAATGTCTGGTTAATATAATAAAAACCTCAGGAACCTATTAGTTCCATGTTTTGCTCTGAGCTGCATGTCCTCGGCCCAGTAAAGGCGATGGCTGTGCTGGGCCCGTGCACTCCGGCGGACTGGGTCTGCTGCGGAAACCTGCGCCTCTCTCCTGTGCTGCATCTGCTGCTTCCCGGAGTCTCTGTTCTCCCCTTCCTTGGTTTGCACCCTCCCTCTGATGGAGCGCATCCTCTAGTAGATTCTTGAGAAAGGACGTGTGGGAGGAAAACTGGGTGAGACCCAGCGTGTCTAAAGTGCATTAGTCCACACCTACACTTGATGGATGAGTTACCAGTACATTCTTGGGTGGGACTGATTTTCCCCCGGAGTAGGAAGGTTCTGCACGGTATCTTCCACTTTCCGGTCATGTGAAAAAGTTCGGTGCCTGCTCCCTGCTCCTCTGGGTAGGACATTCTCTCTCGGGGAGTTTCTGCTCTGCTTTCGTGCTGGGCCCTGTGGGGGCTCTTTAAATCCGGAGACGTGTGCCCTACAGTTCTGGGAACTTGCCGTGTGTCATTTCTTTGATAACTCCCTCCCCTCTGTTCTCTCTGGAACTCCTACTTTTAGATATTGAACTTCCCGGTTGTGGTCAACAGATTACTGTCCCCCCGACCCCAAAACATCTGCACCCTAATCCCTGAAACACGTGAGGATGTTACCTGACAAGGGTCCTGAGATGGGAGAATGGCCTGGGTTACTCCGGGGGCCCAGGGCAATCGCAAGGATCTGTGTCAGAGGGCGGGCCAGAGTCGGAGGGCGTGACAAGGGAAGCAGAGGGCGGAGCGACGTGCTTTGAAGATGGAGGGAGAGGCCACCGCCAAGGAGCGCAGGTGGCCCTGGCAGCTGGACGAGACCAGGTCGTGGACTCTTGCCTCAAGTCCCAAAAAGGAGCCCAGCCCTGCTGACACCGTGATTTTAGTGAGGTCCCACTTCAGATTCATGACCTTCAGAGCTGTAAGAGAAGAAACGTGTGTTGTCTGAAGTCACCAGGTTCGTGGTAACGTGTTAAGCGGCTGCAGGAAACCCATACAGGGACGAACGAGCCCACGCCATGTGCCTGGGCACCGGCCAGCGGTTCCGTCATGAAATTTGCTGAAACTCTGCGGAGCCTGCGGATCCGGACGGGCCCCGCGTTGCAAACCCTCCCTCGCTGCATTCATCTTAACTCCGATTAAACACTGGTGGCTGTGACTGTCCCTTAAGTGTCTCCTGACCCACTAGACCGGGCATGTCCAGCCTGCGGCCTGGACGGCTTTGAATGAGGCCCAACACAAATCCTTAGAACATAATGAGATTTTTTTGCGAGTTTTCCCCTTTTTGTAGCTCACCAGCTACCGTTAGTGTTACCGTACGTTATGTGTGGCCCGGGACAGTTCTGCCAGTGTGGCCCAGGGAAGCCAGAAGGTTAGCTACCTCTGCACTAGGCCAAAGGCGTCGTGAGAGCTGGGGTTTATGAGAGTCTGTTCATTTTATTCACCACCTGTGTCCCATTGATGTTAGTACATTGGAGCTGGATAAATGACTCAGTGAGTAAAATGAATTATCTCCAATAGTCCTCACAATAACCCCCTAAAGCAGGTGAAGCCCCATCCCTTTCCCAAGGTTGCATGGATTGGAGGGGCAGGGGCAGGATTTGAACCCAGCACTGTCTGTCTGTACCCTAACACTCACGAGTTTAGCCACAAAGCTCAAGATGTCCCCCCAGGCCGTCTGCCTCTGCCCCTCTGCCCATCCCCACTGCCAGCTGACTGCTGCCCGGGACCTGACGAGGAGGGCGAGTGGTAATGAGGCCGCCCTGCAGCTGTTCAGGGAGCTGCCTGGTCCCCGAGGAGGCGGAGGTTCCAATGACAAATCCCGCGCTTAGCTGGGCTGGGGGCGAGGAGCTCCAGGATGTGTCGCGTTGCTCTGGGATTCTCAGAAACGGGCAGCGTTCCAGAATCATAGTGTCATTATCGTTATTACGTTTCTATCTAATCTGTCCTGGAGAACAACCATTTTGAAATTGGGCAAAAATACAGGCTAATATATTTAAACATATATATTTTTATTTTTGTATAATTTAAAAATACATGCATTGATGTACATTTTCCAAGTGCCTGCCTGCTGCATTCCTAATGTAATACAACATGACTCAGAGCTAAATTTAAAGAGAGAAGCACATATGTTTAAAGCAGGCACCAACTTTCAATCTGAGGAGAAACAGAGTCAAAAGTATTTTTTTTTTAGCAAGTGAACGGACTGAGTGCAAAGTGAATTATCTCCAAGCCATCTGGGAAGTCTGGTGTTTTTCAATGCCTTCGCAACTCTAATTTTAAGCCGTTATTTGGCCTTTAAATAACAATATCTTTTCTTTCCATTGGAATTTGCACCAGATTCCGCATTTATTGCGCTCTCGACTCCAAAAAGGGACCTAGCTTTGAGAGCAAAAAGAGCAAAAGTTATTGAACGTATTACTCTGCAGATTGGCTCTGGGAAAAAAAACAGCAGTCTGATATTTTGCAAATGAAGTTTGACATATTCTGGGACGGCATATTGCACTCACCACAAACAGGCTGGTGGTGCCAGAGGGGAAAGCTTAATTAAAGCCCCCTTAACAGCGTGCAACTCGAGGAAAAAGACTCGGGCGCTCTGCAAACGACCTTCAATTGTTCTACCGGGTTCTCGTTCATGAATGCTCTCGGTTTTTCCTGAGAAGGAAGACAGTGCAATGGGGTTATAGAATCTCTCCTCCAAGGGGGTTCTGGTCCAAGCTACCCACCGACGCTGGAATTCCCTGCGTGGATTCCCAGATACATGTTCATTCACTTTCTACTTGAATAACTTCAGTCATGGAACTCACTGCCTGCCCAGATGTAGAAAGTCCTTTGCAATCTTAGGTGGAACCTTTCTCCCTATTGCTTCCCTGTAAGCGGTTTTTGTTATGACCACCTGAGGACAAAGGAGTACGCCCCACGGTCAGCATGAAGGTGACTTGAAGGTCACCACCGCGACCTTCCTTCCGCTGTCCTGGGCTCTGCTCCGAGCTAAGCACGCCCGGTTCCTCTACGGGAAGAACGTGGCAGCCCGGACGGATGCTCTCCAGCAACAAAGAGAGGCGCTTTCTGGGAAGCTGCTCACGGTGGGGTGGACGATGAGGCAGAAGAGAACCGCTGTGAAGGCCGATTTGGCCCAAGTTTTGTTTCCTTTGTTTGCACCCCAAGCCGCCTAGGCCTTCTGTGACCTCCGCGTCTGTTCTCTTCGGAGGTTCTCCCCACTGGAAACCTGATTGTGATCAGCACGGGGGTTCTCCAAGGCCAAGGCCTCGCGATGGCACCGCCCAGTCAGGACCTGCTCCCTCTGCCGCCACAGTGAACACTAGTCAGAAGTAACAGCAGAGGGCTCCGACAAAGACTAGATGGAATGCAGCCGCACGTCACCCACAGGTAGCCCCGAGCTGATGCTGTCCCACCTTGGAGGTTTGCGTGCAAGGCCCCGTGTCACCTCACCTCCTGTGACTTCCCTTCTCCCTTTCCCACAGGTACCCTTTCAGCTCCATCCCTGACTTCACACGGGTTATCACTCACAGACCTCCTCATCAGACCGACCTATCCGAACGGCCACCTCCCTGCCACTCTGTCCACTCCTCCTGCTTTATTTGTTTGCCTTTAGACCATTTCTCAGCATGTGGCGTGTTACAGATACACCTGTTCTGTTTTTATCATCGGCTTCCCCTTGCTAGAATGTCGGTTCTGTAAAGTAGGAACTTGAACCGTGTACCCCACTGAAGGCCCTGTGCATAACGTGTTCAATTAATCAATATTTGTTGGATAAATATTTGAGGATCAATCTATGAATATCAACCTCAGACTATCCTGCAGATGGATTGGAGAATGACTATGTTAGCTTTAAGGCTACCACCTTGATGAGCCCCGTCTGCATCCCAGATAGAGTAATTCTCCCTTCTCTAAGTTCTCTTCCCACTCGGTGGTCGCCATCCACATGGCCTTGATCTTCTAGCAGGTTTGAGTTTTAGTTGACTTTCATTCATATCTCTCCTGGTAGGAGTAGATCCAGGAGGGCAATCACCCAGCCAGGTGCCAGCAGATGCTCAGAAAACATGAGGTATAAAAAGAAATGACATCCTCCTCCTCCCACTGTTCTCTTTAATGGAAAGGTTTTGGAGATATTTTGGTTATGGTAGCTATTCATGATGAAAGCCTGTCACGTCCGGTATGACTTGGGGTGCTGCTTAGCAGTTTGGGTGAGGTGCAGTGTGATGACTACCTTTACTACCTGCTCAAGTATGTTCACCACAACCTCAGAATTAATTTAATCATAATTTAATCATTTAGAATTAATTTAAAAATCCTCTTACAACTCAACAACAACACAACAAATAACCCATCTGAAAAGTGAACAAAGGATTTGAATTGACATTTCTCCAAAGAAGACACGCAAATGGCCGATGGGCACGAGGAAAGAGGCTCGCCATCATTACTCAGTAGTGAAATCAAAACCACGGTGAGATTCCAGTTCCCACCCACCACGTGGCTGTAATAAAAAAGGCAGATGATAAAAGTGTAGGCAAGCATGTGGAGAAATTATAACCCTCATACATGGCTGGTGGGAGTGTAAAATGATGTAGCCACTGTGAAAACTTTGGCAGTTTCTCAAGAATTTAAACACAGTCACCACATGACCCAGCAGTTCCACGCCTACATGAATAGCCAAGAGATTTGAAAACACATATCCACACAATAGCTTGTGCATAGATGTTCATAGCAGCATTATGGTAATAGACAAAATGTGGAAACAACCCCAATGTCCACCAACTGTTGAAGAACAAACAAAATGTGGTCTAGCCATTCCTTTTGGCCAGGAAAAGGAATGATGATCCATGCTACAATATGGATGAACCTTAAAAACATTGTAAGTGAAAGAAGACAGACCCGATGGACCGTTTATCATACAGTCCGTTTGTGTGAAATGTGCAGACTAGGCAAATCCATGGGGACAGCCAGTATTCAGGGGTTTCGGGGCACTGAGTGGGGTGGGAGATGTTCTGGAATCAGATAGTGACGATGGTTACACAACATTGTGAATACACTAAAAACACATTCTGAAGGTGAATTTTATGGTGTGTGAATCATATGTCGAAAGAGCTGTTATTTAAAAAAAAGTCTCATTGGAATTCCCTGGTGGTGCAGTGGCTAAGGCTTCGGCGCTGTCAATGCTGCGGCCTGGGTTCGATTCCCAGCCAGGGAGCTACCCACATTTAAAAAAAAAAAAAGTCTCACCTTTGAGTAATGGAGTAATCGAACACTTAATTAAAATGATTACTGCACTTGGCTCTTACCTATCCAAACCTCTTATGGAAATAAGATAAAACAAAACAAAAACTCGCCTGCAAACTGAGCAGGCGAAGTCAATGACCATTGCGACAGCTTCTAGGTGTACCCTCCCGGCTCTGATTACGCCAGACGCCAACTTTTGCGTGGAGGTAGAACACGAGTCTCCTTCTTGGGGAAAGTATGCAGGGGAAACAGTGACTGTTGGCAACCCCGTGCTATCTTGTTCCTGTCCAGCAATGACGGCCACCGTGGATAGCACGCCGGCTGCTGTCGGTGACCAAGAAGTCCCTTTATTTCTACCAGGCAGTCACCAGAACCATTCTCAAAAAAAAAAAAAAAAAAAAAAAATCTGCGAAACTCAAGGCATGTAGAATACCCACATACTATCATTTAAAAAAGAAATCCACCAAACTTTGTATTATGGAAATTATCACACGGCATGACGAACAGCATAATGAAACCCGCACCCTCGTCACCAGTCTCAACAACTGTCAGCTGAGTCGATCTTGTTTCAACCCTTACCGGCACCTACCTCTGTCCCCGGGAGGTATTTTCAAGCCCAGCCCATACATCTCATTAGCTTACCCATAAATATCAGTATGTACCTCTAAACGATGACTCAAAAAAAAAGCATAAAAAAGATTCAAACGTCCCTCATCTTACACAGTTTTTAAGAAACGGTTCCTATGAAGTCCTCTTTCATTGTTAGCTCCGTTTTCCATGGAAACGTGGAGACATAGTAACATGCATTGCAATGACGACTCTTCACAGGCACAGCGATTGTGTGCCAGTTTACTGGAGGCTTTCCACAGATGATCCAATACCATTCTCTCATCGATCACAGGGAGACAGCCATTATCTGTCCACGACCCAGGGCCCAGCTCAGGGAGGGTAAGCGACCGAGCCAGCTGGCCGGCCCAGCCTCTATTTCCCAGTCATACTTCTTGCCTGCCTTTATTTCAGGGCTGTGCTGTCCACAAGCCTGGCATCCGCCCTCTGCTTCCCGGTTCTGGGTGACAGTTCCAGGTTTAGTAGCTGGCAGTCCACTGTCCCTCTTGATTAAAATGTATCACATAACGCAGTCATAGACTGGGAAGGCGGTGCCTCCCTCACGTGGGCTGCGGTCGAGGCTGTGCAGACGCTCGCATTGTGTTGCACTTTGATTCGGCCTAATGTGGTGGTAAAAGGGTCCATTCCTGAGACGTTTTGTACTTAATTACCTACTACGGACATGGCAGTAAGTGGCGGCCCCTAATAACATGCTTGGTGGTTAATTAAGTGAGTGTCCAAATGGGCACTCAATCATTTATTACAATATTTAAAAGACCTCCTGGCTTCTTGTGAGGGGAAGAACAGGGCCCACGTGTGGTCCTTGGCCAGCCGGTCGGCAGGGGGAGGGCTTCCTGCCTGTCTGTTTCTGCCTCTGAACTTGAACCCTTCTGCCCACCTTCTCCATAGCCAGAGAGTGGACTTTCAAAAGCACAGATCTAATCACATCGCACCCAAACCTGTCTATTTAAGCCTTAAAACTGCCTGTTACACTCCTTCGCCTGTCCGGTGAGCCTCTTGTCACCCTGGCAGGCGTGGCTTAGGCCTTCCCCTGTGACCACCCTCTCTAGGGACTCCAAAATTCTCTGTGTAGGTCTCTTATCCCACACTGGAACCTCAGCGTGTTGCACGTTCCATCGGTGTCTGTCACCCCTGCTAGGCCGCGAGTGCATGCCAGAGGGTGGGGGCCTGTTCTGTCTGGGCCCTTAGGCCTCCGATTCGGTGAATGCTGCTGAGTCACCCAGTGGATCAGGGACACAGGAATCCTGGGGCAGGGGTGGGGACCAGCACCGGGGGGGGTGGACGACCTCTCTCTCACCTCCTTCTTGAACTCGGCCCCCTAGTCTCATATAAGCCTCCGGGATCATTAGCTCTGGTGGGAATTCAACTTCTTTATTCTCTAGACCAGGGGCATCCAACCTTATGGCTTCCCTGGGCCACATTGGAAGAGGAAGAATTGTGTTGGGCCACACATAAAACACGTTAACATTAACAACAGCTGATGAGCTATAAAAAGGTCCGTGCATGATTTTCGTAAGGTTTGGAGCTCGCTTATGGACCTGGGTTGGGCCGCTTTCAAAGCCGTCCCGGGCCGCGCGCAGGTTGGACAAGCTCGCCGTGTAGGTGCAAGACCCATGACACCGAAGAATGAACTCATCCGCCTGAGAGACACGCATCTAAGCTGACGTGATGGTCTTGAGGACCTTCTTTGTCCTTGGGGTCACTTTGGTCATCATCATCTCTGTTGTGTCACAATCATGATAGATGGGAAAGAAAGGGACAACAGATGGGGGATTCTGGCCATCCTTGCTTTAGGTTAATCATGACAAACCTGGTTCCAAGCAATTTATTTGTTTTTTTTTGTTTTGTTTTGTTTTGTTTTGTATGTGGGTAGTTCCCCAAGCAATTTAAAACCGGCTGATGCAATGAGTGTCACTGGGGAACATGGAGGAGTGGGGAGTCCACGGCAGGTGTCCCCGGCGACTCTGGCTGGGCTGGTCGGGCCTCCGGCTCTTCCGCACGCTGGCCAGCACGTTCAAGAGCTCTATGTGCCGAATGACCCTTCGAATGCCTACCAGGGCCCTGGGACGGCATGCCACCTCAATTTAATCTCAGGGTCTTACGTAGTGTGCCACGCTGATTACGACAGGTGACTTCACTACGTGGGGGCTCACCCCAGGCAGATTTGGTTTTAAATCTATCTGGTGACATTCTGCCCAACAGTCCAGTGCAGTCTTCTTCATCTAGTGAATCTTTAGTAATTATTAATTGATGAGGGTGCTTTCACAGTCTGAATGCTTAAACCACGTGCCCTCCGAATATGTTGGGAGTTGCTGCACGTTTTAATTAAATACTGACAACTTTAATTCTGATTGCTCATTCTAATACTCTTGAGCTCATAGCATCAAGCTAATGGCTTGTTCATTTTGGAAGTTATTAGCAGCAGGGTGCTTCTTTTTACCCAAACATGGGATCATAATAATTAAAGTCTGATACTGCTCGAAATGAACTCCTTTAAAGTAATTTATATCCCACAAACACACACAGATGCAAGCATATGTGTGCCAACGCGCTCAAGAATTTACAACACCTTAGAGAAACTCTGTCCATTCCTTTCCGAAATGAAAAGTTTTCTGTTGATGTGATGAAAGACTCCTTACTAGGTTCAGGGGAAATGTGTACTTGCACTGATCAATTTCTGGCTCTCCCAGAAGAGAGGCGCCACGGAGAAAGCCTGAAAACTAATGACTGCGGGTGCAGGGTGCATTTGTACTTTATTGTGCCAATCAGAGTCTAAACCACTGAATCAGAGACTGAGACAAGGGGAAATCTTATTGCGTGTGGGGGTGTGTGTGGGAGTGCAGTGGGGCGGGAGGAGGGCTGGGCAGGAGGTGATGTCTGAGTATACAAAGAGATGAAATAATTTGGAGAGAGGATCCAAGGAGGCAAATATAATCCCTTGTATTGCTTCCACTTAACACTGAGCATCTATTGCGCCCCAGGCCTTGGAGACACCTTGGTTACAAGATAGCCAGGAGCCATATCCCAGTGACGCTTGCCTAGAGCCTGATTCTTCACCAGAGGACCAGTTTGGGCCCCTGGGAGGCTGCAACCCCTGCCCCCCAAACCTTCCGGTTGTAGGTATACAGGAGACTCTTCATTAACCAGGACTTGAGCAACTGGCAAAAAAACTGGCAGATTTTTTTTGCTGGTTGCTTGACTTCGGGTTAACGGAGTCTACTTCCATTTGTCTGGCATCTACCAGTCCCCGTGGGTGCCGGTTAGCAGAGAGTCTATTGCATATTGATGTGGGCAGAAACAGACAGGCACATTTTTTTTTCTGAGGACAAAGTATACAACAGGGGTCCCATTCTCTAAGCCTTCCGGGATCCCCGAAAAGGTGAGTAAACACGACAGCAGAGTTTGCCTTCTTTGATCTTTCCCTGGAAAGGATGAACCAACTGAAGCCAAACCCCAAACAAGCCAATGAGCACAGATGTTTCCCTTCAGTTTTGTACAGTTAAAAATGTATTTTCTACGAAAACTTCAAAAACCGCATAGTGACTCCTGTTAATGACGCTCTCTATGCTGCTTATTTGAAAGTGGCTCAGAGAGTAAATCTCAACAAATTCTTATCACTAGGAAAAAAATCCTGTGACTACGTGTGATGACAGATATTCACTAGACATTGGGGTGATCATTTCACAAGATACACAAATATCAAATCATTATATCCTACACCTGAAACTAATATAATGTTTTCGGTCAATGATACCTCAATAAAAAAGTTTAAAAAAATTTAAATAATAATGAGAAAAACCTGTAAAAAGAAAAGCCCTGCACTCCAAAGGCGCTAAAAAAGGCCATCAAGAAATAGTTCATTGACAGGCTCTCGTATACCCAAGTTGCCACTGCAGGGTCATGTCATTAGAGATCCCTGGAAGCGACAGGCCCGCTGCTTAACTCGGTGCAGAATCCTCGCGCGGAGACAGAGGCAGCGCTCCCAGCCCCGTCAGGAACTGCCTCACATTGTCCTACCACCTAGGGCCTTCTGGGGTTTTTGCCAAGCATTTTTTCAAGAGTTTTGCCTGCAAGGTGTTATTTATTACACATCTATTTTCTAAAGTGAGGTATTATTACCAGTCTTCTTACAGGTGAGGAAACTGAGGCTCAGGGAGGTTCAGTAATTTGTTCAAAGTTCACAGCCAAAAGTTTCCTGCTATCTCTACCCTTTCCCTTAAAAAAAAAAAAAAGGCTATAAATGGCCACACTTATAAAACTGAGGTCAATGTCAGGAAATGAAAGCAACTGTATAAACACCAGATAACAAAACACTTTTTCTTCTCATGGGACTATTAACTAATTTAAACAGCATTTAGGAGCTGTGTGTATTATGGAGTGCAACCTCAGGGTTCAGTTTTTGAGCAGAATTTATTTTTCCTGTTTCCCAAACTAAAGGATTTGGATTGGGGTGGTTTGCAGGGTGGGAGAGTGGGGAGTCAGGTTGGAGAAGCGTGGAGGAATTATTAAGGAGGGGGCTTTGAGGTAAACTACACAATCTCAAAAACGCTGGTCAGCAAATCCTGGCAAACTGCAGTATTTTCCTACCACCTAGACTGTTTACACTTCCCATGCTCCTTATTGATGGCTATTTAAAGCAATTTATTTTGCCATAATTTCAGACTTTCAGTTGCAAGAATAGTACAAGTGATTCATATATATCCTTCATCAAGATTCCACAACTGTTCATGTCTTACCAAATCTGCTTTATCCTTTTCTCACTAAGTGTGTGTGTACCATTTTCTTTTTCACGCAGACATAATGACGCACTTTGTTTCTTCAATGTGCATTTCTCTTAAATGAGGACAGCTTCTTTCATAACCTCAATACAATTTTCAATATCGGGAAATCATCACCAGTAAAATATTATTAACTATTCTACAGCCGTATTCAGATTTCACCAATTTTCTCAATCATGTCAAAGAAAATTCCAGCTCATGCCTTGCATTCAGTCGTCCTGTTTCTTTAGTGTCTTTTCATCTGGAACTGCCCCTCAGTTCTCCTCTGACTTTTATGATACAGATGTTTTGTGGAAAAGTATAGGTCAGCTGTTTAGTGGAAAAGCTTTCGGTCTGAGTTTGTCTGATGCCCTGATCAGACTCCAGTTCTGCATTTTCATTGGGAATATCACAGAAGTCATGTTACCCTCTCCTCAGTGCATCGTTTCAGGAGGTGGCTTTGTCGTACACTGGTGATGTTGACCTTGATCTCTTGGTTAGGGTGGTATCTGTCAGGTTTCTCCCCTGTGAACTCACTAGTACCTCCCCCCTTTTACATTACTGAATTTAAAAAGTATATGGTAAAATATTCATAACATAAAATCTACCAGCTTAATGATTTTAAGTGTCCAGTTCTGTAGCACCAATTGCATTCACACTGTTATGCAACCGTCACTATCATCTAGAGAACCTTTTCATCTCCCCCAACTGCAACTCTGAACACATTAAACACTAACTCCTCATTCTCCCCTTCCCCAGCCCCTGGCAACCAGCATCCTACTCTCTGTCTCTATGAGTTTGACTACTCTGGACCCCTCATGTAAGTAGAATCATAAGGTCTTTGTCCTGTTGCTTCTGGCTTATTGCACTCAGCCTAATGTCTTCAAGGCTCATCCATGTTGTAGCAGGTGCGAGAACGTTCTTCCTTTCTAAGGCTGGACTGTCCCATTGCGTCTATACACCAGATGTTGCTTACGCATTCATCTGGCCGTGGACACTGGGCTGCCTCCGCCTTTCGGCTGTTGTGAGCAATGCCGCTCTGAACATGGGTGTGCAAATACCTGCTCTAGTCCCTGCTTTCTCTTCTCGTGGAAGTGTTTTGTCCTCGGCTTATCTAGAGTTTTCCTGCTAGACTGAAGTGCGTTGGTTTGACACACTCAGAAGTGAAATTGCTGGATCTTTATTTTTCTCTTCTTAATATGTTTCCAGTGGGACGGCATGATATTTTTGAGACTATCTGAATACCCTGCTATTCCTCACACTGTCACTCACGAGTTCTAGTATCCTAGGATTGTATCTGAATCACTTGTTATTCTAATACTTGTTATTCTAATCACTTGTTATTCTAATCACCAAGTGGTGATTTTCTCTCCATTTTTCCTTCTTTATTATTAGTTGGCATTCTAATGTAGGGAAGAAATTCCCCTTATCTCCCATTTATTTACTAATATAGATTCATTTTATTCAATGAGTTATAATTCTTTACTCCATGGACATTTTATTGCTCCGAGCAATTCTTTTCCATATAACTCCCAAGATCACAAATTTGGGGAAATGCTAGAATTTTCTTTATTCTCTTGTCACCATTAAGAAAGCCCAGCGTGCAGCCTGACTTCCCTAACTCGAGGCGATCAATTTCCTGCGCACGTACTCGTTTGAAGTTTTTTGGATAGTGTGCGCACCACCAACCTGGGCAGCCCCGCGCCATGAAAACTACGTTTCCCAGAGGCCTTCGAGGCCCTGCGTCATCAGTGAGCGCGGCTTTTGCTCGGGAAGCCGGCTTTGGAGAGCCGGCTGTGGCGGCGGCAACATGGCGGACGTGCTAAACGTTGGTGTGAACCTGGAGGCCTTTGCCCAGGCCATTAGTGCCATCCAGGCGCTGCGCTCCAGCGTGAGCAGGGTGTTTGACTGCCTGAAGGATGGCATGCGGAACAAGGAGACGCTGGAGGGCCGGGAGAAGGCCTTCATTGCGCACTTCCAGGACAACTTGCATTCGGTCAACCGGGACCTCAAGTAGGTACCGGCGGAAGGGGCCGGGGTCGGGGACGGCCGGCTCCCACCCTGTCCCGACCCCGCGCGAGTCCTCCTGTTCTGGGCCTGTCCTCCCTGTCCATTGCTTCCTTGCTCTCGTTCTCTCTTCTCCAAGCCTCTCCCTGTCTCTCAGGACACCTCCGCTTTCTCGTCTCCCTTCTCTTGGCTTCCTCGTCGTGGCTGTCTCCCGCCGCCCCGGCCCCCTTCTGGGGTTGTTCCAGTCCTCACGAGGAGACGTGCTCTTCCCGTGAACTTGCACTTCTCATCTCAGCTCGGCAGGTTTCTCACCTGTAGGCCCTCTGTGCTCCACCACGGATAGTGCAGACAGGACCTGAGGCGCCCTGCCCCGAGCCGAAGCACACCTGATCTGATCAGCCCTCCTGACTCACTCCGAACCTGGAATGCTTCGTTCCAGCCTGTCCCAACCCAAGACAGGACCAAACGCCTTCATCTGTCTTTCCTCTCCCCGCCCCCTCCAAAGCCACCTGATCAGTACTGTCACTCCCACAGCTCCCCCGCTTAGGTTCCTTCCTCAGGAGAGGGCTAATGTCAGGCTGAGTAGCTTAATCACTCATGCTTCCCCCCACCCCGCTTAGTAATTTGTGGTTCCTCGGGGTTAAGGATTGCACATTTCTGCTCTTCCTTACAGGTTACCTTCTTTACTTCTGTAAGTGGTGGTGTAAGAATTAAGTGGAAGATGTGTGGAAAATGCCTGGCACACAGTAGGCACTCTGTAGTTGCTTAGGTCCTCCACTTGGCTTCCCTTCCTTGAGAGAGTCGTTACCGGGGACGTTAGGATTTCAGGACTTTGTCCTTTTACTTCTTGGAACTGACCTTAGCAGGGAAAGGCATTTGGTGAGCTAGCTATCCAAGGAATTCTGGAGCAGTTGGATTTTTTTCTTCTTCTTCTCAGCCTTGTTTCCTTAGTAACCAGATGGAAGGAGGAGGTAGAATGGAGGAGGAGGTGGTGACCAAATGGCAGATGCCCCCACGCCCTGGCCCCTACAAGTAGTTGCCAGTCTTTTTGGAGGGAAAGCCAGGAAGTCGCTCACCCCTCCTCAACTCCCACAGCCACGTGCTGTTCTCTGGCACAGTGCCCGTTAATAGTTTCTCTGCTTGACGGAATGCGCTGGTCCTTTCTCTTCCATTTCCTTGCTGGTTTGCGTCCTTTTGTAACCTTCAGGATGTTATAGCCCTTCACCACTTTAGAAAGTTTAAGAATGTTGACATTACTTCTTGGTCTTCTGAAACCTTTATGCAGTGGTGCCAAGAAGAAGGTGGCTGAAGGTTCCGAAGTGACTGTGGCATGAGAAGCTGACCCTCGAGTCTCGTGTTGACAGTTTGGGATAGCCCTTCTGCACGTGCTCCTGGAATGTTCTGTCCCCACCTTATCGCGAGTTTTCCTGCTGGACTGAAGTGCGTTTGTGTGACTCGGCCCCTTTGGTGGTGTCTTCCCATTCCATTTGTTTATTTCCTGTCTCCTTTGTTGTGTTAAGTCTTAACCATATGGAAAGCACCATATACAAATCTATTCCTATGTACAGAATAACAAGTCATCACTTACTGTTCTGCCAAGTGTCAGAACCTGTACGTGCGTCTGAAAACTCTGGTGAGAAGGAGTGTTATACCACATTTCAGAATTCCAGAAAGTTCCCCACTTTGAAGAGAATAATGCCAGTTGTCAAATCCTGATTTTAAGAGTCTTATTGATTCCAGTGCTCTTAACTATTTTTTCTTCTTCAGAGTAGCACCAGAGAGCTCGGTTTTAAAATAAGATGAGCACCTAGTTAAGAGGTTTTCTTGATTGTTCCTAATCTTTTTCACTTTTCAAAAAGGTATTTTTCCTTAAGGGACTCCTGACGGACAGATCGAAGGGCAGCCTTTGACCCACGTGGTTGGCTAAACACTGGAGTTTCAGTGGATTCAGGTTTATCTGTTTCCTTTTCAGTGAGCTGGAACGTCTGAGCAATTTGGTCGGCAAGCCATCTGAGAACCACCCTCTCCATAACAGTGGGCTGCTGAGCCTGGATCCCGTGCAGGACAAGACCCCTCTCTACAGTCAACTCCTTCAAGCGTATAAGTGGTCAAACAAGGTAAGGGTGACCGGGCAGAGATGGAGCTAACACTGAAAGAGCCCAGCTCTCTTATGTATTTCATAAATGCAGAGGGTGAGGCTAAGTTTTTATTTCTTCTTTTTCTTGATTCAGCATGGGGTTGCAGAGTTGGAAATTTTAGAATTTCCCCAAGAGCTATCATGTAGTCCTTTGAAGTTTTTGAGGCTTATTCATAGTGCTTAGGGTAATTCAATTTAAAAAATCTAAGGTGTCTGGCTATAGGAAGCAGCTTTTTATGAACGCTTTGAAATGACAAGCAAATACGTGGTGTGTGCACTTTTTTCTGGGGAAGACTTACTAGCTTTCAGCAGGTTCTCAGAGGAGCCCGCGACCCCCATGGGTTAAGGATTGGTGGTCTGAATGTTCAGGCACTCACATTGTTTATGTTGCTTGTTCTGTCCTTTTCCTCTGTCATTGATGGATAGGCTGACCAGTCGTCTGGTTTTAAATGGGACAGAAAACTATGGCCCTGTCCCGTTTCAAACAGTACATCTGGTCAGCCTGCTGACACCTTGAACTTAGCCCAGTGAGACCAGGCTGACCAGACGTGCTGTTTGAAATGGGGCAGGGCCATTGTTTCCTGTCCCGTGTAAAATGGGCCGTCTGATCAGCCTGTCGGTGGAAGAACATCACTAGAGTGCTGTCCGAGCACTCTCTGATTACTTTACACCCCATCTGAAGGAGGTTATTCTAAACACGCTGCATAGAATTGGCTCTTCTGGTTTCCTTCAGCAGGCGGGCCCATGGCAGAGACCCTAGCACAGCCATAAAGGGAAAACTCAGTGGCATTCTAACAATAATGGGAACAATTAGGCTCGTAAACCTGGAAACAGTGAGTTTGTTTACTGACAAGTTTCTTTTTGGGTGCTGTGGGTTATTTTTATTTTCTGCTGATAGAGAACTAGAATACAAGGTTGGAATGATTTGGAAAGCATTTCTCAGTGGTCTGTGTTACCTCCCTGGAGACAAGTGTTCTTACAGTTATTGGTCGTGAATGGCCCTGCTTCAGTTATCCATGGATTTTTATCTTTTCTGTGGTCCTGTCCCCGCTTAGGTCTTGGATGACAGGTGAGCCTGGACAGTTTTTCTGGGGTACAGAATTTTTTCTTTGAACTTCTCTGTGGGAGTATTTAGTATTCTTTGGTTTGAGGTGGAACCCTGGCCATCGTCTGAGACTCAGGGAGAAGTGATTGATGATGAGGAACTAAAGGGGGAACTTGAGTATCAGGGGCATGTGTTCAGCCTGTGAGGCTTGTCCTGCAAACTGTGGGCTGCCGGTGATGGACACTGAATCTGGGCTTGAGGATCAGGGTGCCTAGGTGGTATGGGGCTCTGTCACTTTTTTGTCCTCTCTAGGCCTGCTCTCCTGTGCTGGCCTGATGCTCTCCAAGCAGTAGAAAAGATGGCCTGGCAATCTGGTCCTTATACCAGGTGATCTCCTGGGGTCCACATTGGACCCTGGAAAAGGATTCTGGCTCTGCTTAGTAGGTGGCCCCCGAGACAGTTTATTATGTCCAGGAGGAGAGATTCTCTGATTGGCCAACATGGATCACCTGAAGCACAGGAAGTGGGGCTCCTTGGAGTTGGAGATGGGCAGTTCCCAAAAGGAGGGGATGCAGGTGGGCAAAACAATTAACGTGTCTGTTGCAGTTGCCAATGCCAGACGAGAGACCAGCCCAGCCCTGTCAGGCTGTCCTGTTGGTGTCCTTGTTTCCCAGGGGTTCGCTTGGCCATCTTAACATGTTGGGAAGATTTAGGCTGATCCCCAAACCATGAGTGACTGAGACTTCCAGTGGAAGTGACTGGTTTTAAATTGAAGTGATGATACTTAACTTTTGACTGACAGTGCAAGTAGTACCTTGGTACTCGTCAGTTGGTTCTGGGAGGCTTGATGAGCACCAAACAAACGACAAGTACCGGGACAAAATTTCCTCATCAAAGTGCGTCAAGTACCAGATTGGACGAGTTTCAAAGCAATCGAGTACCAAGGTCTGACTATAGTTTAATTGCTGAGTTGAATAGTTTAATTGTTTGCTGAGTTGAATAGTTGGAGTATTAAAAGAGAAGTTCCTGCCCCTGACCCCCACTCTTGCCCTGCAGTGGAAAAGAGGTTGTATTAAGGGAACGGAATATGCCTGTGGAACTCCTTGTCCTGGGGTACTGCAGGTTAAACATAGATGTAGAATTTGTCAGATTGTACATCCCATGTGAACAGTGTGAGCTATGCAGGGGTTTTGGTCGGGTTCTGTAAAGTACCTGCTCTTTTACCAGCTCCCAGTGCACCAGCAGACAGGGGATTTGGGGCTGCTGGTATTACTGATGGGTAGAAATGAAGAGAATGACTAAGAGATCTTTAGTTCAACCCCTTATTTTATGGCTGAGCAAACTGAGGCCCAGTGAACTGACTGGCTTATGGCTCCACAGCTAGACTAGAATTTGCATTTTCTGACTTAGGTCAGTAATCTTTCCTCTAAAACAGGCTTGTCCAACCTGCGGCCTAAGGGCCGCATGCAACCCAGGATGGCTTTGAATGCAGCCCAACACAAATTTGTGAACTTCCTTAAAACTTTACAAAAATTATGCATGGACCTAAAAGTTCATCAGCTGCAGTTAGTGTTAGTGTATTTTACATGTGGCCCAAGACACTTCTTCCAGTGTAGCCCAGGAAAGCCAAAGGCTGGATACCCCTGCTCTAAAACATGATGGTTTAGTCCAGTCTGGCTTAAGATTTTGGACTGTAGAAAACATTCTCCCCCCCCCCCCCACTTTAACTTACATCCTAGACACAGTTCACATGTTATGTTTTATTCCTTAATCTGTATGAATTTTACTAATTTTTAATGGTTTATTGAAGGATGGATGGCAAATACATGGTCTGTGGGTCCCCAAACTGTTGCTCTGGTCCAGGGCTGCTGCATTCCCTCCTGCTGAGGCTGGGGTGGGCTCACCTCTTGGTTCCGGGGGTAGGCAGCCCCTGCCAGTCACTCAGCGGAGGGCTGCAGGGAGGATGTGTTTTTATTTCTGTTACAGTAGATAATGACCATCTGACTGTGACTTATTTATATTTCACCTGACTCAAAGGGATTTAAGGTAGAGTATAAGAATACACAAAACCCTGAAAGAAAAGAGGAAAACAGGGGTAAGGATTTCTTATGTACATTTCTTCACAAACTGGAGAAATAACCCCCTAAGTGAGCCAGTATTCTAATTTCCAGCTGGGAATATGGAGGCAGCAAGCAATTATGTGTGTTTACTTGCCTCTCCTACAAATGAAAAGAGCTTTTTAATTGCTGAGGCTTTCATCCTTCATCATTTTACCCTCAAAGAGTTTAAACCACAAGTACGTGCATGTGTTAAGTGAAGTTTGGGATAAGTCGCCAGTGTCAGCTTTACACTGAGAATTGAAGGAAGTGTGGAGAAGGCTTTGATACTTCCCATTACACGGTGAACTTTCCGTTTTCTGTGCTGTTGGCCACAGAAAAGCATCGTTTATGCCTAATGATTAATTATTTTCTTTAGGGGATTTTACAATTTTTGTAAAGTCAGTTGGAATATTAATTACATGGTAGTTGGCATAATTGTTAGGATAACACATTTAAAAATTAATCTAATGAAATGATGTCAAATTGCTGTAAGCAGCACTTTCTGGATGCCGAATTGAGGGAAGAAGTTAGCTTTTAACTTTTATGCACCTACAGGTAATTGTTCTGTAGCGCGATAACAGATCTGATGAGGACAGAAAATAATTGGCATCGGCGCTGCTCTTGCTGTAAAATAGTCACGTACCCTTTATGTCGCTGATTATGTTCAGATGTGCTGAGTTCACTTGAACTTGCTCTGAAGGTCCCTTTCCGAAGGTCTCCTGGCAGCATTTCATTTTCGGCTTTGACTTTTCTCATTTGTTTGTGGCAGAAAGATGCTTGTTCGTTTGCCCGAAAAGCAGGCTGCGAGCCCAGCCTCTCCCTGGTGGTTTCTGACGCAGCTGAGCTCCCCGTGGTCACTTCCTGCGGGGAGTGGGGTGGCGGGTCCCGGGGAGCTGCCGCGTGCCCCTTGGTGGTGTTGACAGGCTTCGTTTTTACACGTCTGTTAGAGAAAGAACACCTTTTCTGTTCCAAGAATATTCAGCTGGAACGTCTGGAGACAGTTTCTTCATGCTACCCTTCTGAGCTGTTCTTATTGGAATCCGGTCACCTACTGGCCTTCTGTGACTGTGACGGTCATGCCTCCCAGGTCTGTCCTGGACAGTGCCTTCCGTGTTTCTCACCACCGCCCACAGGTGTAGGGTTGTTTACATTGCGACGCTGAGCCTTTTCCCTTAAGGACCCTGTCGTCTTTTAGGGTCCCAAGGGGTGGCGCTTTGTCTGCCTTGTTCCTTGCTGGGAGCCCCCAGCACCAAGCCAGGCACCTGGTATACAGCAGGCATTCAGTTAGAAGGCCTGGGATGAGTGAAAGCATAACCAGAAGCTTTACTGTTGACTTTTAATGCACAGCCCCTTCCGTGCTTGCTTGCTTGTGGTTTTGATGAACTGCGATAAGGGCGGTCCCATTTTCGCCGTTACTGAGAAATCTAGTTGGGCCACTTGTAGAGAAGATTCTGAGATCCCGCGATGGAGGGCAGGGCGGGGTTCCAGAAGGGTAATTTGGAAGGACAGGGTGAGATCAGTCAGTGGAACTGACGGTACGCTCTTTGAGGGCCGAGGTGAGCAGTTTTGTCTAAGGCATCTGTCACCCGGTGCACCCTTTGTCAGGGAGCCCATTGGTGGCCAGTGCTTGGGAGGGGGTGGGCCTCGGTAGAGCTCTTCTGCCGGAGGCTGAGTCAGGTGTCCTGTGGCAGAACTGTCTGGGACAAGAGAGTCAGCTCTATTGGCCTTCTAGCCAGGCCCAGCCCTGGCTCATTCTTCTCCCTGATCTATGTTCATGGAGTACAGATTCATTCAGAGCATAATGAGGAGAGAAAACTCACTTAAATGCCCCTCGTGCTTTTTGTCGTGCCTTAGGGCCAGCACTGTTATGGATTGTCCTTATTGTTATAATGGCAGAGGTACCAGGTACCATTCTTAGAGGTGTTCTTTCACCTAAATCTAACCTTTTACAGCCCCCGTCACTTGAACTTGCTGGCATAGTGGACCTGACTGTAGTAGAGACTGACCTGGTTAGCCTTAAACCCTATGCCCTTCTCCTTCCTCCTCACTCAAACCCTGATACCAAGGGAACCATATGAAAACAGAGCAAAACCAATCTCCTGGACTTCTAGATACGGTTGGATTTGGAAGTAGAAAAAGGTATAGCCAGAAGTGTCAAGGCTTAAAAGTAAGTTACCAAGTTAGGCTGCCTGAGTTCTCATCTAGGTCTGCACGTACTCTATGCCTTGAACAAATGAAAACTTTTGAAGCATCCGTTTCCTCATCTGTAAAGTGGGGATAATACAAGCATTGTATCCTAGTGTCGTAGTGAAGATTAAGTGACATAATGCATGTAAGATGCCTTAGGATAACTCACATGTATTAAGTGTTGTGTAAATGGTCTTTATAGTTACCAGGCATAGTATTTATGGAGTGGCAGTGTGCTCAGTGGTTAAGACCATGCTCCAGAGCTAGACCACTTTGGTTCATTCACATCCCTGCTCTGCTACCTAATAGCTGTGAGGCTAATCTGTCTGCCTCTACTTTCTGTTCTCTGAAATGGGAAAGAGAATTGTACCCACCTGAAAATGTTACGGGACTAAATGGGATAATAGAAGTGAAGCACTTACCTGGCACAGAGTAAACACTCTCTAGGGGCTGGTATTATTATTATTGTAAAAGACAAGGACAGACCCCTCAGGCAGCGCTGTCCTATCTTGCAGTGATTTCTGCTCTATCCCAAGGCCTCCCACATTTCACTTTAAGAAATTCTCCTGAAATTCTACAAATTAGGAATTCCTTTAGGTAATATGCACCCCCACCCCGCCCCCGCCGGAAGCCGAAGAACAGGCACCAGCTGTTCACATAATGGCCTGGAATTAGTGGGTGGGGGATAGCTTTCCTCATGGGACTTGGGCGTGAGGGTGAGGGACTGGGAAGATGGCCTGGAGCCCCGGGCTTTGGCCAGGCTTGGATGGAGAGTGGGAACTGAGGGACTGCAAAGGCACGGGGAGGGTCCTGGGACGAAACCAAGAGGAATGAGGGCACTGCAGGAGGTGACAAGGGGTGTAATTGGCCCGCGCTGCCGGTAGGGCCTTCCTCCCGGAGCGGGGTTCAGATCGCGCTGAGTTGAGTTAGTCCTCCTGCCTGGTGGGAGACGTTGTGGGCGAGTCTGGGACGTCGGGTGTTTCTGTAGGGAAACACTTGCACACAGAGGCCCACGTGAAAATAAACATTGGGGTTGTACCCACTTCGGAAATCGGGTGCTTGTTCCCAGCAGGGCTCTGGAGTCAACTAGGGCTTGAATCCCCAGGCCCTGTACCGGCTCTGTGGTTTGGGGCGAGTTCCATAAGCTCCTCTGTCTCGGCCTCCTTCCTCATCAGTCACAAAGTGGGCAGTAACAGCTTCTGCCTGACCGGCTGTTGTGAGGATTAATGAGGTTAATGTGCCTGAGGTGCCTAGAACAGGCCCCGAGTTCTTATGGTTCCTTCGACTTTTATTGGTACAGCTGTGGTAAGGCAGCGTGTAGTCATGCGAACACTGGACAGAGGTTTTGAAGGACCAGTATTTAGCCTTAGCAGTCGCTGTCTGGCCATGTGACTAGCTGTGTGACCTCATGCCAGTGGCTGTACTCCAGGGGGTCCCAGCTTCCCACTTGGTCGGATGAAGGGTTGGACTGGGTGCTCTCCCAACCGCTCTAGCGTGGAAAGGTTCACCGGAGTTACTGACGCCTTGCTGTGGTTGGGAAATGAAAGCGTGACCCCGGGGGACGGAGCAGAGGCGCTCTCGGCCTGTGACGTGTGCAGGCACAGCTGTTGTGCCTGCTGCTGCGGCTGCCACAGAGCGTCAGAACGGAGAGCAGCCCTGGGCCCTTTCGTGGAAAATGACCTCTCAGAGGTTCTCTAGACAGCAGTGGCCCCCTGCGACATGCCCAGTGTAAATGTTAATGACAGTCAGTGCTGCCCCTATCATCCGAAACGCTTCCTGTCCCAAGGCTTTGGCCTAATTCCACATCTTTATGCTCTGCTTATTAGTTGTGGTTTCTGAAAACTGACACTTTATTATTGCCTGGCATTCTTTTTTCTCTGAAAGAGCAGGAATTCTCTTCACAGCTGCCCTGGGCTTGCCCTGGTCACGCCTGCCACCCAGGACTCACTGTCCGTGGGGGACTCATCTGGATCCCTCGTTGGCTGTCTGACATTGGCCATTTCTGGGCTGATTGGGGTGCTGTCTCTCTTCCAGGACTGTTGAGCAGGAAGGAGCTTGGCCGTGCCACTTTCTTGGCGGTAAGCTGCACGGTGACGGCGGGGAGGAGGCATGTCGTTACAGGTATAGGAGGGCTGTTCGGCGGGCCTCCCGCGTCTCTTGTCCTCTCCTGTCCGCGGTGGGTCTGATCTGGAGGACAGGCGCTGGATCACTAATGCTCCTCTCCCGCTGCACGACCCTCCTCTGGGCCTCTCGTCACTTGTACAGCTTCACTTGCCAGCCGTACACGAGTGACACCTAGCTCCGTCACCATTCTAGATCTCTTCCCTGGGATCCAGACCTGCGTATCAACGTGGCTGTAGGATGTCTACACTGGATACTCGCAGGCCTCTAAGAACAGTCCAGAACTGACATCCGGCCCTGCCCCTGCCACCTGCTTCTCGTGGTGGGATGCTTTATCCAGCCAGGTGCTCAGACCCCCAAACCTTCCAACTGGGGATCTGTTAGCTCCACCTCTTCTAAACCTCTTCCTCTTTCCTCCCCATGTCACCTGCTGCTGCCCGACCCAGGCCCCACGAACGCTCAGGGGGATGGCAGTGGTGCTGGTTTCCTGCCCGGTCACCCCGCTAGTCTGTTTTACACTCTGCAGCTCTCCAGGGGGCTTTATAAGGTAGACACCGGTGGCTGCTCAGTGGCTTCCTCCATCTTCTTTAGGGTTCAGTCCAGCTCCCCAGCTGGCATTTGTAGGCCTGAGTCCAGAAGCAGGCAGACTGTGGCCAGAGTCCCTGGCCTCAGTTTCCTCATCTGTAAACTGGCGTGGACAGTCCTGTTGCTTAGGGCAGTTGTGAGGACTGTGTGAGGACTGCGCAGATGCGTTCAGGACGGAGCCTGGCAGCTTGCCTGTACTCTCAGTCAGTTAGGTCCCAGCGTAGTTGTTACTGCCTCTGGGACGTCTTCTGAGAGGTACCTAGATTAGGTGCCCCAGTGTTGACACTGTTGTCGTTTTACTCGCGCTCTGCCTGTTTGTCCCCCTCCCCAGATGGAGCCTTGTCCTATGTTAGCACTTAGGCTTTGGGCAAGTTCTCTAACACCTTTGAGCCTCAATCTGCTGGACTGTGAAATGGGCATAATACTCATCCCTTAGGAGTGGTCTGAGAGTTTAATTAGAAAACGTAAATACAGTTTCTAGTTTGGGGTAGGATACACATTGTAGTTATTGCTAGTAGTTTCTTCTAGTTTCTTCTAAGTGTGTCAGAAGACAGTAGTTGACTGGGGTGAAATGGAAGCTTCTAAATCACTTCCTCTTTCCAATTTAGATTATAGGTTTGTGTTTTTTCCTTTTAGAGTCTGCTTCTGTTTATTTCACAGCGATTTCTTTCGGATTTTGGTGGTGGTGGTGGTTAGGCACAGGAGACCCGAGGGGAGGTGGTGTGGAGGTGAGTGCCAGGAGGTGTCATCCTGAGCTCTCTGGCCCGCCGTGCCCGAGTCTTAGGGCCATCTGGGCTGGGTCAAGAGTTCTGCCCTGGGTGGTGGTGGGGAGCTGCGGCTGTCTGGCCTCAGCTCAGAGCCACCTGTCCTTGGCTTCTGGGGCTTGCTGTCTGCATTCACCCCTGTGCAGGCTCTTTTGCTGCGTCACTTATTTCTGGGAGGCTCCAGCTCACTGCAGCCTCTTGGGCTTGGTGGTGCTGGCTGTGGGGACTGGTCCCTGGGCTAGGCCTTGGCATGGCCTTCTGCTTTTTCCTGCTTACTTGACAAAATGGATGGACCTCCCTAAGACCCCCACCTGTCCCTGGGGACAGCTTACTCATTCAGTAGGTTTTGGCACGTCAGTAACTTGCCTTCCTTCCCTTGGTGCCCTGTCAGGCCCCTCTCTGCCCAGTGAAATGGGGCTCTGCCTGGAATTCTAGCTTCATTTGTGGCTGCTCTGCTAGACATACCCTGTTTCTGCCCTAAGCAGCCCAGAGCGCTTGAGGGTGCCTGCTCTCACCCTGCCCTCTCCCTGGAGCTCCTTGTACCTTCTGGAGTGTGTTCTCTCTCTCTCCTGCTTCCTCCTCCAGCCCCATGAAAGTGCTGCTCTAGAGCAACCTCCAGAAGGACCAGACAGAGCCCATGTCTGGTTTTGCCCTGCACCCTCTTGTCAGGGCACTGATCACACTGGCGCTGCTTGCTCTCCAGGTCTGTCCCATTTTCTCGAGGGTTGGGACCGTGGTATCGTCTTCGAGCACCTCCAATCTAGTACATAGTAGGCACTTAGTAATTAATGTTCCACCCCCACGCCCCATATTTCCAAACAAACTCTAGGAACTTTGAGTACTTTGACTAAGTGTTAGATCTGAAGGGGACCTCAACGATCAGGTAGGTCATCATCGCCCCTCATTTTGTAGACAGAGTGACTTGTCCAAGGCCACACCGCTACCCCTCTGAGATCTGCAATATTTGGCAGCTTGGAAAAGTAACATCAACTGGATGTCTAGAAACACAGAGATTTCTTCCGCTATTTAGACCCTTTAAATGCTGCCTTTTACCTCTGGTTTTTCGACTGCTGATCGATCCCCTGTCAATGAAGCAGGAGCCGTGGGCAGTCCAGTGACGCATCAGAGGGGACCCTCGGGGAGGTGTGATCCACTGACAACTACAGTCTGTGCGCAGAGCAAGACTGTGTTGCCTGGGGCCCAGCCAGGCAGGGACACAGCTCAGAGCATTGCCTTGACCTCCATGAGCGGAGTTGCCCCCGGCTCCTCATCTGCTTTAAGCTGTGGGCATGATAAATTGGGGTTGTAGCAACTAACTGGCATCTTTGCAGGGCTTGTCATGAAAAGAGAGGGACTGTCTTGGAGCTGCTTGCTGACGTGGGTGGGGACACTAGGATGGCTATGTAAAGGTAGAACTACTCCCCACTTTTCTCCTTTCTGGCAGGAATTGTTCTAAGTCTTCCATGGGGTTCCCGCGATGCCAGTTGCTCTTACCTTCTCTCCATTTGTGTGTTGTTGTCTGTGCGTTTTAGGGTTGGAGAGTTACATTGTACTGTTTTCTGTCAATAGGCTTCTCTGATTATTGATCCCTTGTCAGTAGTTGCCACCACTAAGCATTCTGGACTCGACTCTCTCCTGATGACTGTGCCTGGTAGGTTTTGTAAGGAGCGAGTCTGCAGGTTTTGAGTGTACACGCATGTAAAATGCTCAGTCTTACGCATTTCCAAACCGTGCTTTTGCGTAGTGTGCTTTTTTCTAGGAAATAGCTAATCCATCCATTCAGTACACATTTCTTGAGCATGTATTATGTTCCAGGCACTGTTCTAGATACAGTGAATGAAACTGGTGAATTCCTATCTTCTTGGATCTTAATTCTCTGACTTCATCAGAGGAGTTAAGTGCCAGGCACGTGGTTTGGCTCTCCTGCTAGTCTATCCCCCTCCTTAATAACAGTGGCCTTTATACTCCTCAGTGTCTCAGTCTTCACTGTCATAAAGGAGCGTAACTCAGAGTGCGGGTGACTTTATTGGCATATGTCACTGACGTAGAACAGCTTCTGAATGTAAAGGAAATCTTGTCTTGTTGTAGTCCTGATATTTTTAACATGACCCTGTTTTTATAGCGTGGTGCATTTTAGTTCTGTCATATGCTTAATGGAAATGCAGATTTATTGCTAGTAAGTTACACTCTTCTGGTTTGTGTGCCCTTGGCATGCCACCAGCTTGCCCTTATCCTGCTCAGCCTAAGGCTGTGCTTGTTTCAAGGGGTTCTAACTGGTTTTAATAGAACAGTAAATACACGTCTTCCTTTTGTGTCCAGCGGGAAAAAGCAGTCATTCATTCATCTTCCGGGTCCTCACTTTCTTGGCACCTTTGACCTCAGACCTGGCCCGGTTGGTCTGTTTCTGTGTTCTTTGTGATAAGGATTAGTGACTGTAGCAAAAGGTGCCACACATCTGTTATTCCCTCTGTTTACAACTGGGTCTGTTAAAATTTCATGTAGATACCTTGGAGCCTGAGGCTGATTTTGCCCACGGGTGAGATTAGCTTTATGCACTGACTTCAGTGCCTCATCCGGGGCGAGCTGGGGCCCCTGGGTGCACCATCCTCTCTCTGATTGTGACTGCCCGCGTGGCCGTCCCTCCTTTCATTTCTCTATCTCACTATTTAAAATTATACTTATAATTCAATATGTTTCCCAGAGTTGAATGCATTGATTCAAAATCCTACATCATCCGAAGGGTTTGTGATGAGAATTAGAATCAGCCTGAGTTTCAAGATGGAGTGAATTCTCGACTTCTTCTTAGCAGAAAATGATTAAACGATTGTTGAAGAGATTTGTTTCGTGATAGGTGGATGTGTATTTTCCTTTAAAATCACTGTGATGGCTTCTTTATGCTGTGGTTCCGCTCTGAGTTCACCCTCTTCACCTGCAAAACGAGCGTGAAGACACTTACTTTTCTGCATGGTGAGTGCACTGAGCACAGGGTCTACACATAGTAGGCACTCATTGGCTATTAGTTTTTCTTTCATCTCTGCAAGTTCCCATCTACTGTGCCTTCTGCGCCCCCCCCAAGCACTTAACTCCAGCCAGTGGAGATGTTCCTGCTTAACTAGATGGTTTGGGTAGCAAAACTGCTAGCTCTAAATGCCTTTACAACGTTAAAGGAAGCAGCAGAGGGTTGTGGGGGCCGATACCCTCTTCGCCCGCGTTCTCCCCAGTCTGAAACAGAGTCTGCGTTCATTTAATTGCCCGGATGAGCTCTAACATTGAGACTTTAATGCGTTTTCACAGTGGCTCGGGCTGCGTAACCACATTATCCTGCTGGCAGTTCATTGTCATCCTCTGCCAAAGTGCTGTACCGGGGACCTTGGCTTCTAAAGCTGGGATGTGGTAATTTCCTAGCAGGGCGTCTTTTGGGGAATGTCACTTTTCCTGCTGAGACTTCCTCCGAGTAGTGAAGCGCTGTCCTTCTAAGTCACACAGTGATGGCACACAGTGCTTTCGAGGAAGGTTTTCAGAGCTGTGGGTTAGCAGAGGCTGCCTCTGGGGGAGTCGCTTCATGCTGATGAGTCACAGCCGGGAAAGCCTCCTGTAAGCCTCTGGTTTGCTTTTGGTCCTAAAGGAACTTGTGGATATCTGAGCCCTGGTGTGGCCTAGAGGGCAGTTCCCAGTGACTTCCCCCCACCTCTACTCCCACTTCCCAGATGTCAGACCGGCCTTGTGAGGGAGGTGATGAGTTGAGAACTGATGTCCAGTGGACAGCTGAAAATAATGGACTCTGGGTGGATTAAAGAAAACCAGCAAAATCAAAGCAGGCAATATCCCTGCCTCCTGAATTCCACTCCCTCTGCATGTTAGCTGCACTGAGCCCTCACGTGCCCACCACTGTGGTTACACAGAGCCCGGCACTGCCGTGCTTCGTTTGTGTTAGTCGCTCGCCGCCTGAGCGAGTACTGACACCCACTTTGGGCTATCTTCTGGAGTAGCCGGGACATTGGCAGCTGTGTCCTAACCGGCCTCCCATCTCAGCACCTCCTGTCTCTCCCCACTCAACTCAGAGTGCCCTTCAGAAATGCAAGTTTGATCACACGAGTCTGCTGCTTAAAATACGTTGACGATCCCTTCTTGTGCTCAGCAGTCAGACAGACTCCTTAATGTGGCTTATAACTGAACAGTCTAAGCCTGACGTCCGGGGCGCCCTGGGCCTCCCTGCCCCCCCCCCCCCCCCCCCCCCCCCCCCCCCCCCCCCCCCCCCCCCCCCCCCCCCCCCCCCCCCCCCCCCCCCCCCCCCCCCCCCGCAAGCGCCCACTCAGCCTGCTTGCCCTGCAGCCCTCCTGCTAAACAGTGGGGCCCCACCCCTCTTTTTGTTTTGCTAATACTTTCCCATTTGATTTTTCCATTTTTGTTTGTAGTCCCATGCTTGGGAGTCTTTTCTAACTCCCTAACCTGGGTGAGAGCACCCTTCTGTGTGGTTCTGCGCCCCGCCTTGCCCCCACTCCCCCCATTGTGGCGTGGTTCGCGTTGGGCTGTAAGTATGATGACCTGGTCAGGTGGACTGGGGCGGGGCCACGCCAGCCCATTCACCAGCGTATTTCCAGTGCAAGCCCTGCGGGGACCAGCGACACACTTCAGTTACATAAGCACAGTGGCCCCTCGTGTGGTACTCACCGTTACTGGTTCCAGGAGGTGCGGTGAGTTCCAAAAACAACAAGGACCAAACAGTGTTTTCCCATGAGGAGTGATGTAAGTAAGTTTAGTACATTCCCAAACCAAAGACAATACACATTTTTAAGACAGAATGTAAAAAGATAGGGTTGTATGTCATTAGTTTAGATGAGAAATGAACCTAAAAATTAATCCTTAGATTAAATAAAATAGAAACCTCACTTTACCTGTACCGAGAAGAGTCTGTGGCCGAATGGGGTGGCGGGTGGAGTCCTAGCTTGCGCTTTGAGTACCGAACAAACGACTAGCCCTGGGCCAAAATTTTCAGGATGCGTGGAGCGCCGAATTGGACAAGTTTCACAGCAGGGAGCACCAAGGCGTGACAGCAGCTCGCTGGTCTTTGAAGTGGATGTTAGAATGCCAGTGAACCGTGTTTCCCGGAGGAGGAGCTCGGGGCACGGGCAGGATTCCAGGCCCGCTTTTCCTTAGGTTTGGGTGGTGATGGCACTTCCCCACCGTGTTTCCTGATCACACAGCTGCTGAGGTGTCTATTTGCTCTGTGTATTCCACTCCCGGTGTGACTGGCTGAAGGGCAATGCATATTAAGTTTTTTTTCTTTTAAACTAGTTTGGAGAGACAAACAGAAGGCAAATTACCTTGGTTATTTTGAGGCAGGTATGAAAAGGGCAAAAGTGACGATTACGGAAGTCCCTTGTATTTACTTAGCCCTCCCTAGTTTCTGAAGCGTGGAGTGCCCATCATCTCATCAGACGGGGGAGGCTGTGGTATGTGGCCAGGGCATGTGCTCTGGCACCCTGGCACGCATCTTCCTGCTGTTGGTTACTTACTCCTTGTGACCTGGGGTCCCATTCCTGTTTCCTGATTTATAAAATGTGGTTGATGATTGGATCTTCCTCAGGGTTGTTGTCAAGGTCAGAAGCTTAATATGGGCAGGGCTCAGAAGAATGGCTGGTCAGTTCTCTAATAACTCCAAGTCTTTGCCTTATTTTACTGAGAGGGAACTGAGATTCCTAAAGACCCAGTGACCCGCCTCAGGGCCCCAGGTTGTAAGTGGTGGAGCGGGGTCACAGGTCATCTGACTCTGTCTGGAAAACAGGTGGTGGTTATCACGAGGGCATTGTTAGGAAGGGGCTCTTCCTGTAGGAAAATCTTCCAATAGAAACTCCCAAAGGTTTGCTCCCTTCATTGTGAGACCTACGTTCCTGAGCACTTACATAAATCACAAATATATATATTTAAATGAATTGTAGTTCCCTCAGTTACCTGTACTATGTTGTATTTGCAGTTTTGGTTTTGTTTTTTGGTGGTGTTGCCTTTAAATTTCAGCAGCTAAAGTGTAACTTAGCTCTACAAACTTTCAGGATCGTGGGAATGTTCTCTAAGCTCGGTTATCACAACAATACTCATCCGTTCGGTGGCTTCCGCCAGCACGTGGCAGAGGTGTCATAGAACTAATTTAAGCATTTGGTCCGCCAGCACGTGGCAGAGGTGTCGTAGAACTAATTTAAGCATTTGGTTGGGGGCAGGGGTTGAAGCCCACATTGCATTCTGTGCCCGTCAGTCTCCCATCCCTTCTGCCCTGGCTGCCACTTGCCTGGTTTTGTTTGAGAAAATATGCATTATGGAAAAGTACCTTCACAAAAGGCAGGGGTTCTTAATTTTGGGGACCCTGGTTAGGCTTGTGTTGGGTCCATGAATGAATAGAGTACATTTGTTTTTAGAATAATCCTTAGCTTTCATCAGTATCCTTTAAGAGGTCAGTGGTCCCAACACATTTAAGATTCATTGCCATGGAAAAAGAAGTTTTGTTGTTTTCTTTTTTAAAAAATTGTGAACAAAGTATTTTCTTAATAACATTTACACTCTTACTGTCACATAGATTTTGTAGTGATTGAGCATGTTATACTCTATGAAAAGTTTACAAAAGAACATTCAGTCTAAAACAGCACAGTTTATAAGTATGCCAAATCAACCTTCATTTACAAGCGGTCCACTGGCAGCATAAGTAGAAAAAGCAAACTCTTAAAACAGAAGTCAAAAGGTCCAGGAGTGCCATTACCTTCATGCCATAGCACCACCTCCGGTTCTGACTGACCTGGGCCGGGCAGGCCGTCCCGAAGCCCGCCCTGGCACCTCAAGGGCAGGGCCCCGTGAGTGTGCCGTGTGCCCGTGCAATGCCGTCCGCCTTTTCAGCTCAGGCTCAGCTTTCTGATTCGAGAACTGACCGCCTTCCTCACGGCCTCACCCCTTCCCTGTGGTTGCGCCTTCCCGTTGGCCCTCTCTTCCTGCCTCTTATTTTCCTTCCTAACTTACCCTTTCATGTCGCAGAAATGCGTGTCAGGGCAGAAAGCGTCTTGTGTCTTGTATCAGTCCTGTAGTTGATGAAAGGTGCCTGTGTTATCTGGAGCTACATTGGGGTGACAGGAGACAAAGATAAGACTTGTAGACACCTTCCTCTGAAAGAAAAAAAATGAAAATGTTTTCAAAATTGAACTTCAAATCTGAGTGATTGCAGCGTGATTTGGAGAGTAGACAGGGCTTCCTGCAGAAGCTCAGTAAGGGGACACTAACGAAGCTTTCAGAGAAAGGTGACCTTGCATGGGGTATTGTGCAGCAGCCCTGGCCAGGGGTCAGTAACACGCGTTGTCCCCGTGAGCTCCTTCCCCAGCTGCCTGGGAAAGACAGATGTTTACAAACGGCCTGCGTAGGATTTGCTTTATGATGTATCTTACGGGCGTAGGTGGCGCTGGCAGCCAAAAGGGTCAAGGTGATGTTTTACAACGTTTTTATCACTTGTTCCTTTGGCCCAGCTTCTGGATGTGGGTCTCTGCCAGGGGCGATGTGTTTGCATTTCTACAAGACTGAGTCATTGCTCTCATAGTAGGGACTCACTGATTCTGCCACTCATGTCTGTACACACGGGATCATATTTATGCTAATCAGTTATTCTTTGACAAAAGAAATGGAAACTAGATTTTTGTTAATTTGTTAATATTTTTTCTACCTTGATCTTCCCCGCTGTCCCTGGCAGGTTAGGTATCTAGATTGAATCCAAGCTCTGTGGTTTATTTACGTGTGACCTTGGGCAGGTCTCTTGGTCTCTGTTGAGTCTCAGTTTCCACGTGTGTAAATGGGGATAATAAGAGTTCTTACCTTCTTGGGTGTTTTGGGACGTTTCAGTGAGCAGATGCTGATGAAGCCTTAGCCCAGGGCTCAGTAAATGTTGGGAGCACACTACTGAAATACTGGTGAGGATTGATAGCAGTGTTGCTACCAACCCACCTTCCTAATAGCGATTCCAAGGGGGAGGTTGGGGGAGAGCAGACGTGCGTCCCAGCCACACGTCGGCAGACAGAGACCTTGAGCATGTTAATGTCTGCCTCTCCTTGGTTTTTGCTTTCCTGAGGATTTATTTCCAGCCGTGATGTGTAAATGGCTGTGGGTGTCCAGGCTGTAATGGATCTCGTGCCTAAGGTTTCCACTGTCGTGGCTCAGCCAAGCCCTCCCTCCCCTGGCCCTCGGGTTGCTGCTCCTGTCCTGGTACATGCCTGCATCTCTGCTGCCCTCTCACCTGCCAGCCCCAGCTGCTGGCACATTGGTCTTAAGAGCCAAGCATTGGAGCTGGCCAGCACAATCTGTGCTTTGATTAATTTATTTCATCTAACTATCTTTTATCAACCTGAGAGGATAACTATGCAGTGATTACTGTTTAAACTGGAAGCTGGTGTCCCTTTAACCAGGCCTTGTGCTGGCCCCCAGCTCTTCACTGGAGTCATTCTGAGGGTGACTCTTCCCTTGTGCCCCCCCCGCCCCCGCCCATCCCAGCCTCTGTCCGAGGTGAATGCGCTAGTTTGAGTTGGAGCTTTTAAGAGAGGAAGCTCTCTGTCTTTGGGTTCTGATCCCGTAGGTCACATCTCACTTGTGGAGAACTGTCCTCTTTCATCTTTGCATGTGCGTTCAAGTCATTTCTCTCTAATGTAATGAGGATATGTAGCCTGCTGCTGCTACTTCGTTCTTGGAAATAAAGTGGGATTTTCAGAGGCGGGCGGAGCAGCTTTCTTAGCTCTTTTCAGGGACGGGAAGGAGGCTGAACGGTGAGAGGTGGCACAGTCACCAAATCCTTAGTTTTATTGAACGGGAGATGCCACTGTGAAGAATGCACCATTGTTTTATGTGCCACTGAGAAGGACGAAGCGCTGCCCAAGGTGATTTTCAGACGCCATCATCATAAGGGGCATTGTGATTCCAGACGGTTCTGGGATAAGTGAAATACGATACGCTGATAATGGGGTTAGCGAGGAAATCCTTAGCTTTTGATGCATTTCTACTGAAGTTGTAGAGATGTGGATTTGGAGGGCCCAGATGTTTTTGTTATACAGTGTCCTTCACATGACCTTGCCATGCTGAAGAATATAATGCCCCGTGGCTGTCCGTGGCCAGGAGAGGGGACCAGAACCCCTCCGTTGTATGTGAAATCTCGTGCCTTTTATGTCTGACTTTCAAATGATCACATTCAACATGTTCGCACTCAGCCTAATGTAAAGATTTTACTTTTAGAGTTGGTGGCCAAGCCTCATATAATTCTTCTTAATGTTAAAAAAACAGCATTTTTACTTTTGATATTTTCTCCCTTGAACATGGAACAGTCCGTTGTGTTTGTTGCACTGACTGGGAGTCACAGTGTGACATCTCCATCCTTGTCGTCACAGAGGGGCTGAGAACGTGGAGTGGGAGGACGCGGATGCTCTGGGCGTCTGGAAGAAAGATGAACTTGGTGTCGCCCTTCCGGGGCTTTGCGGCACCACCCTCAGGGAGTCTTGTCACTTTGATGAGTCGTGCTGGGACCACCTCCTAGAAAACCTTAGGTATAGTCAGAGTTTTCTAGTCGCCAGCTCACTAGTATCTGGGAAACTGAAATTCTAGACTCCAGTCAAGCTCCCTGTGTGTTTATATTTATCCCAGGGTACATGAAGTCTGCTGAGGTCCCACCTGAGGTATTCCCGATTATTCGAGGCAGAAGGAAACTGGCCAGAGCGGCGAGAGAAATTGTGAATGCCGTGCTGAGCGTGCCGGGGCCCTGGGCTCTTCTCGTGGCCCCCCCACCCTGGAGGTTGGACTCAGACAGCCCGCCGCCCTGAATAGGCCTGCTTCCTGGCGTTGGCTGAGGACTAGCGCAGGTGATGCAGGCTGCTGATGTTTGCTTTAGTCCAGGTCCTTTGGTTTCCAGGAAGAGATTCACTCAAGTTCATGTGGGCAAAAAGGGAGTATTAACTGGGTGTTGGATGGGACCAGTGGGCAGGACATAGAGCGAGACCTTCCAAGGCGCTAGCTGTCATCAGAACCTAAAGGATGTCGGGAACCAGAGCACCTCCTCTGCCAGTCTTGGCACTTGGCACCATGGTCCCTTGTCCCTTCTTGGTATGTCTCTGTCAGGCTTTCCTGTCTGCAGGCAGGAGTACCTGGCCGAGCAGGACAGCTCCCAGCCCCGGAGTTTCCCTCACCTCAGCCACAGAGAGTGGTATGGCCAGACGAAGAATCTCCCGCTGCGCTCTCCAAGGGGAATCTGGGGTCTGCCGCCTGGGCTGGGTCAGTGACCGTGTCCTTGGAGTCAAGGTGGCACTTCCTAGCAGGTCATGCTGAGCCGGGCCAGAGGCCTCCAAGTTCATGAGTCTTCAGTTCCGGTGTTTACACTGTCCCTTTTTAGTCAGACAGTTGGAAAGTTGCTTTTCTGAAATGGCTCATACCTGCTTGGAAGTTGGTCTCACCAGCAGGTCTCTTGTCATTGTTGGGTGGGAGACTGGGTTCCGTCTGAGCACGCACTAGGACATCACCCGCCCTGTGAACTTGTCACTTCTCTTCCCTGTCATGATGGCACCAGCTGGGGTCCATTCAGACGGAGAAAGGAAACGAGTCTCAGTGTTCCTCCAGCACACAGTGTGTGCTGTATCGGTCCTACTTAAGGGGGGTACCATAGTGAAGGCATGAAATAAACCGTACGCCGTAGTTCCTCCAGGGGAAATGGGAGCAGGCATCCTGTCAGTTCCATCTGAGGGCAGAATGCAAAGTTACGTGCACAGTGTGACATGGTGACTGAGCACTCGGGCTGTCTGCCGCCCAGATCGAGCCCTGCCTCTGCCTCTTCCTTCCTCAGCAGCTGCCTCGTTGGGTTGTTGGGAGGCCTCCGTGAGTTAAAATCACCAAAGCATTCAGAATGAATGAGGTCTGGCATGCAATCAAGACTCCATAAGTAGCTACTTTTCTTAGCATTATTAATTGTTACAATTGCACTGCAGTGGGTGGAGATTTGATAAAATGAGATTTTTTGTTCTCTAAGGGTTTATGAGCCCTCCCTGCTCTGTTGATCCAGTGAATGGATGGGTGGTGGGGAGTCCGCTCCACGTTGATATGAGTCCAAATGCTTTACTCTTCCTAATGTTCTGTCTTGGAAGCAGCGTATCAGAGCTGTGAGTGGAAGGCATCTTAATAGCGGATTTCATTTGTGGCTTGGAGTACGAGCTGACCCACATCTGAATCCTTCCTGATTTAATCATCGTTGCTACCCTGTTTGATCTTGTAAATATTAATTTTGTCTGGTTGTACATGTGGTTTCCAGTGGTCCCACGATTAATTACTGTGTTTTGTTTATAAAGTGCTCATAGAAGTCACATTATGGAGGACTTAACCAAAGCTCAGTCCGGTTTAGGCCTGAGGACTTGTGATGAAACTTGACGCACGTCAGTGACAAGACTTTCCGGTTCCTTACGGATCTGGCTTACAGCATTCCTGCTGGAGCCCTTTGTTTCAAGGAATGTTTGGGGCATAATTTGTTTTGTACCTTTTCCTGTTTGTTGCCAGAGGAGACAGCCCTGGCGGGTACATCTTAAAGACTAACGGAGAGGGTGCTGACCTGCCCAGAAAGATGTTTCTGCCTTTGACAGGACAAATGTTACCAAAAAAAAAAAAAAAAAAAAAAAGTCTTAACGAATTAGACTTCTAAACTTCTCCACCTAAACAAATTAGATTCCCACGCCACCTTATTAATGTCTTTTGGGGGGAACCATATTCTCATATCATTTTGACTTTGAATACTTGACACCTTTTTAAATAGATTAACTCTCAGTACATTTGCCTTAAAAAGGAAACTTTGTGACTTGTTTAGTGATTAATTATACATGTGTTTTCTAATAGACATTATAATACATAACTACTAAAGTATAGAACAGTGGTCACCTGGCACTATGCAGGAATCACCTGGTAGACACCCATGGTACATTTTATATACTTCGGTGAACTCTGTGTCTGGCTAATGGGACTTGACTATCTTGCCTGGAACCTAGAGGTACACAAATGGGGAAGACCAGCGGGAGGAGCAGAGCAGTGAGGTCGGGTGTGTGGCACGGCAGTTACAGACCCACATCTGGGGGCATAGTCTGCTTCGGCCGTGGCCTGGCTGTGGGACTTCAGGCATGTTGCTTAATGTCCCAGTGCCTCAGTTTTTGCATGTAAAATGGGGTTAGTAACAGTGTCTGCCTCATTGGGTTATTGTGAGAAATGAGATGATATCTATAAATTACTCCCTGTAGCGTTTGACGTGTAGTAGGCACTCACTTGAGTGTCCTTGTTTTTGGTTTTTAAGCGTTTCCTCTTGACACCGCTCTCCCCCTCCCACACCCCTCTCCCTCTCTTTCATGCTGTATTCAGATCTTTGGTGCTTATCTTGAAGAAATTGGCACCTCCCACTCCATTACTTTCTTTCTCTGTGCATGTTTGCTTTGTAGTCAAGCTATCAGGTTTCTGAGCAATCTTTTCATGGAATCAAGGAGCGTACTCCTAAATAGCAGAATAGAAGTGAATTTCAGGTGACCTGGAATGTGCTCTGAGAATCTCACTGTGACTGAGTTGGATTGGGTTTGTTATGGAGAGATTTTCTTTCTCTGTGTGTATTTTAAGTCTTACTTTTGAAATGTTACTTCTACAAAGAGTAACTTGGCTTTATCCTGAGAGCCATTGTGTACTTCAAAAACATACGTATTGTATAACTCTGAGCTAGCCACTCTGTGGAATTAATCTTTTATTATTAAACCTTAAAATAGGGACCGTTTGCAGATTAAATGTCAGCTCTTCTCCAAGATGTTTTGTTTTTGCTTATGAAGCAGAAGTTTGTAGACAAATAGCTGTGACCCCTTTTAAAGGAAATATAAAGGAATACAATTGTCTTTGATGATGGCCTCTTAGAGCCAAGAGATCCGGGTAGTTACTGCTGCTGCTTGCTTCCTGCGTGTCCCTTCTCTGCACGCCACCCGTCTCTGTTGGGAAGAGCCTCGCTGCACGCGACTGGCCCTCAGCGCGGAAGCAAACGCGCGGGCTGGACGAGCTTCGTCGGAGTGGGGGGAGCCATGCCTTTTTCCTGTGCCCCTTTTCCTGGACCATGGTTTGTTTTGTTTTATTGTTCCTCTTTTGTGCAGTTGATCATGAGCAGAATCCCTTCTTCTGTCATAGTTGAGGTGGCAGGGAAAGGGATCTGCTATGGCAACTTAGTCTCCTCCTTTGGAGTTCTTCTGGAATCCGGGGCAGTGCTCACCAACAGAGCTTTCTGTGATAATGGGAGTGTTCTCCATGTATAATCCGATATGGTAGCTGTGAGTCCCAAGTAACTATTGGGCACTTGAAGTGTAGTTAGTGTAATTGAGAAACTAAATTTTAAATTTTATTCAGTTTTAATTAAATGTAAATTAAATGGCCACATGTGGCCAGTAGCCACTATATTGGATGACATAGACACAGAGGCTGCAGAGAACCCTGGGACTGTGGATAGGCAGTGGGCGAGGCTGTGATGACGGGGTGAGAGAGAAAGCAGACCCTCACACCTCAGGGGGAGGTAGTCAGTCTCTGGCCAAGACAAGCGCTCTTGTCACCCAGCGCTGTCAGATTTTAGAGTGAAGTGATGTGACATCTGGGTTAACCCTTCCAGAAACCCATGTACCAGCTGCTGTAATTCTACTCCTTTCTTTCCCATTCAAGAAAGCTTGCTGAAATCAGATGGGTGGCGGGCATGTTATGGGATAACCTTGAATCTGATCTGACTTATCAGTAAATAATTGACAAACTCGTGCACTTTGTTACTGGGGACACATTATTTGGGATGCACCGCACAATTCATTACAAAAACTACTGTCTTGACACTTCCATTGAAAAAGGGTAGATTGATGAGAGCATTTGCAGTTGTGTGTATGTGGAATATATGTATTTACACCGGATTGCAGTGTATGTCTGTGTTGAGCCAAGGGTTTCCTGCATAAATTGCGATTGAGAAACACTGGTTGAGGCCATGGCTGGGTCATTTCATTCATCCATCCAATATTTGTAGAGTGCCTATCACGTGCTGATGTTGGCGAAATGAAAAAGTCTCAAAGTCCTCGCCCTTATGGAACTTACCTTCTTGTAGGGAGACAAATAAAAACCTATAAATAACACCTTGTAGTAATAAGTGCTTTAAAGACAAAATAATGCAGATGAAAGGCTGCTAGAGAGACTGGGGTGGGGTTCCCTTAGCTGGAGCGGCGGGGGTTGGTGTGTGTCTGTGAGGCCTGTGTAGGGAACAGACACGTGCAGACTTTGGGGCCTGCATGCAGCTGTCTGGGGAGAGCCTTCCCTACCTCGGAAACAGCAAGAAATCCAGCCCGTGGAGTCTTTTGAGGCATTCGGCTACAGTGTTTGCTGTTAGTACCTTTTGCTGTCAGAAAAGATACTCTGTACCTGAAATTTATGTTGATGTCCTAGTGTTCTTTTCCCTGTGAACACAGTACGGCTTGGACCCTGTCTCCTATAGAGACTTCCCTTGTTGGACATCTTCAGCTGAAGTCATGCTGTAAATTGCCACCTGCAGCTGGCGTCCTTCCTGCTGGCTGTGTTGATGTCTCTGCATGTGCCATGCTGATGTCTTCAGTGGTGATCCCGCTGGCAGCTGCTCACCCTCCTTAGCCTGGCATTTATTCTGCAGCCCACCCTGACTGCCTCTCCTCTCCCACGGATGCCCTACGTGCTTCCTCCTTTAGCCAGACTGTTACATAGTCTGTCCTTGGGAACACAGCTTGTACACTTTCCAGATTTCCCTTTTGCTGATATTGGGCCTCTTCCAGAACACCCTTTTCTCCTCACTCCTTCCCAGACCATCCCCATCCCTAGGACCCACCTGGCCTCCCCTCTTCTGGGACGCTTTCCCACATCACCCACTTGTGACCAGGTCCCATATGTCCTGATTCCTAGTTAAGTATGTTCTATGACGTCCCAAGTAACGCCCTGATGTTTTTGAGTTGGTAATAACTACAATCAGGCCTGTTCCACAGTGTAAGAAATGTTTTCTCCACGTTGTTGGGCTGGAACGCGAGGACCCTTTGTGGTGGTAGGTTTAAGAAAAAGAGTAACTTTATTTTAAAACCATGCTCATTCACATACACGCGCATATCCCAATTCTGGATTCTTTTGAAGAAACTTCCCTTGTTCTCTTTGGATTTCCTCCATCTCTTCCCAGTGTGCTCTCCGTTTTCTGCTTTGACTGAGACTGGACTGCACAGTTAGGGCAGTGTGGGGCTCTGGGAGCCGGCCTGCCGACAGCTGGTGGACCCGGGGTGAGGCCTGCAGCCGCGCCGTGCAGCTTCTCTCCCTGCCCTGGCCACATCTGAGCCTTCTGCGATCCTGTGTGTTTCCTGGTTGGGCCGGCTGAGTACGCTGCTGGACATTCAGCCACACCTTAGCGACCTGTCACCGAGAATTGTCAGGAGCAGGGCAGTGCTGGACTCCGGAGACCCCCAGCCGCTTGCACAGTGCCTCTCCACGCGGTGCTCTAAGACCACAACTTGGCTGTTGCTCTCCTGGCTCCAGATATGAGCGCACATGTACAGGTCTCATCTCGGGAACACTGAAGTTCTTCCTTGATTTTTCCCACAGTCTGCAGAGCCCGACTCTGGGCCGCATCAGGATTAAGTAAGATTACCAGCATCTTCTCTCCGTCTCTCTTGTGCATCTTGTATGATGTGTCCTAATAACTATTGATATCAAGTTCATCCCTCAAGAAGCCAAGCCCGACCTTTCGTGTCCTGCTGAGGTTGCAGTCTTATGATGTGTTTTTCTTGCGAGTAAAATCAATTGAGATAAATCTCGGTAACTTTTCCTGCACAATGAGGCGGATAGGCCCTGCTGCCACGGCAGGCTCCTCCCTCTACAGGGCACGCTCTCGTGCCACTTGCAAGGTTGTTTCACCAAAATTGATTGGTTGGTGTACTACTCTTAAAGGTCACGCTTAATGACATCTCGGGAAGGTGGGGGAAGATGCCGAATTGCAGGTACTATACTTTGTGTTCTCCTTTGGTGCTGTTTGCGTTTCACAGCCCATCTCTCATTTACTGAGCACTTAACCAGCGCTTAAAGGGCAGAGGCCCACGTACATTTTTTATCCTGAAAATTAGTCACAGCTAGTCAGCCGTGGTGCGGAAATGGTCTGTTTTTCTCATGGAACTCGTAACGTGAACGGATGACCCTCCAGTATGCTGCCGGAGCCCTGCTCTCCACCCCAGTCGCCAGGCTGGGATCAAGGACGGACCGCGGGCGCAGAGTGGGTCGGCTGTGTACGGCTGATGAGCTGGGCTGACGGGTCCAGGAGGGCTCTGCTGTTGGCCTTTCATGTTAGGCCTGGTGCGTAGAACAGATGGAGGGGAAGGGGCCTATTTGACAGTTTGAGAGGGTGGGGACCTTTAAGTTAGGAGGAATCAAAAGAACAGTTTAGTTATTAGTGGCATTCTGTGTGACAGCTTGACATTCTGTAATTGTCCACAGAGACCAAGCTACTTTGGAATGGTGTTCTTGCAAATGTGTCATATTACATTTTTTTTTTTCCTATAAGGAGGACCGGTCTGGTTTGAATAGTTTGGAATAATTTCACATTATTTATTAGCCATCAGCAGTAGGGATGTTTTTTCCTTGCCAGAGTAGTTGACTGGAACACTTGAAACAAGAATAATGGAGATGCCCGCATTCAAGAAACATGTTTTTCATTCTTGAGAGAGAGATTTTGATTGGAAAATTTATATATTATGACCTATTGTCCTGAGAGCTAATGTTGTGAACGTTTGCGAGACAGGAGAGAGATTTTTTTTTGCAGGAAGTAGTCAATTATTGTTTTCAAAACCATATGTCCTCATTACCTCAATCTGCAAAGGAGAAGAAAAAGGTCATCTCTCACCTCTCCCCGTAGACTGTAGCACAGGACCGCCTTAGCACCCTTTCCGCTAGTCTTCTTTCCGGGCTCGTTACAATGGAGACTGCCCCCACTCCAGTTCCCATTATGTCCTAAGGACTTTTAATGCTATTATATGGCAGTATGATTATATAGTGTCCAGAAAATTTCAATTTTAAAAACTGTATACTATTTCCAGACTTTTCTATTCCACTCCCCTGTTAGTTGGACATTTAGTTTACTACTGTCCCAAACGTGCACCAAGTTTTGTCTTTGTTTAGGAGTCCTCGCTCTGGAGAGAGTCCCAGAAGTAGAGTCATTGTGTCAAAGGGTACAGATTGTTTATTTTTGAGGATTTGGACAAGTTTATTCTAAAACCACAGGTTACCAGTTGAACCACTGCGAAAGTGCCAGCTGGACTATGTGTGTGTGTGTGTGTTTCTGTTCTTCACTTCCAAAAATTCCATTGGCTCCTCTTCGTAGCTTCTGTTTCTTTGCTGAGACTTTTCTTTTTCTGTTCAGTTCCAGGGTGTTTGTCCTTGTTGGAACATTTTTGTAGTAGTTATGTGATGTCTTTGTCAGAAAATTCTAGCATCTCTGTCATCTCGTAGTGGCATCTTTATGCACAGGAATTGAGATTTCAGTTATCATTGATAAGCCAACTATCTTGGGTTGTATCCTAGACATTTTTGATATTATGCTAGGATGCTGTTTAAATTCTACAGAGAACATGGATATTTTTGTCTTAACAGGCAGTCGACCCTGCTGGGTCTAGGCTGCAAGTTCACATCAGCCTTCTATGGGTTGTGGTTTCAATGTTAGTTTTTGTTTTTAGAGCCTTTGCGTGGTTGTTCCGATCTGTCTCAAATGTATGCCCCTGTATCTGTGACTTGGTGGTTACCTGTCCTGTAATTCAATTGCTGAAGTCTTCTCTATGCTCTTTGAGGTCAAACCCATGCTTGGACAGTGTGGGGATGAAGCCAGGAGTTCATAAACAACTCTACGAGGTCATTTCGTCAAGCCTTCTTTCTCTGCAGCCTCTCTGGTCCTTTGTGGTTCTCTGGGCCTCTTTATGGGCCCTGGCCAGGCAGCTGCTGGGCTTTATTTGTCCTGCTCTGCTATGTACTTGTCACTATGGCATTTGGGACAAAGCAGTGAGAGGGCAGAAAGAGAATCCAAGCAGAGCGGGGTGGGATGTTCCTCCACCCTGTGGGGACTACAGCTCCTCAGATTGGAGGGGAACTTTTCCTGCCCTCAAAATTGTGCGTACCTTTGAGCTCCCATTGCAGCTGCTAATGCTGATGTCACCGACAGCACTGTGGCTGCCGAGGGGCTGGGGCGTGAGGCCACTCCGAATTCCGTGGCCTTTCCCCTACTCTTTGAGCCAGAACTGGAACGTCTGCAGCTCCAGCTCTCCGCTCCAGTGACCCAGAAGGCCTCAGCCTGCACGGGTACACACTTCCAGCGGGGGCAGCAGGGAGTCGAGGCTGGGGGACACTGGAGCACGGATGGTTACCTCATCTCTGGACTCTGGCCCTCTTCCTTAATCTGCCTGCTACTCGTTACTTCTCAGAATACCCAGGTGACTGCTCCATACGTTCCAGGCAGGTTTCATCGCCGCCTTCCGTGGAGAGACGGGATGGAGGATGCTTACTCTATCTCACCTGGACCTGGAACGAAAAATGGGTTTGTTTAAAGACTCTTGGTACAAATTAGCAAATTGCTTTCCGAAATGACTCTGCCAGTTTACAGTTCATAGCAATTAGTTGGCCTGTTGCACTCTACTTCACGAGCATTGGAAAGGAATGTCAAAACAAAACAAAAATACTCCCGTCTTTACTTAGTTGATCGGTGGACCATGGCAGCTACTGTGTTAGTTTGTTTCCTTAATCAGTGGTGAGTTTGAACTTTTGCCTTTATATTAATTACCTAGATATATCTCTTTTCTTCTTTTTACTTGTCAATTCAGACCCATTGCCTATTAATTTGCTAAATTTTATACATGTAAATTTATATCAGGGTAGGTAGACCCCTCGAAATGTTCCAGGCCTGGTCAGTTTATCTTGCTACTTCAGCAAGCGCAGCTTCCTTTCCCAAATTGTCCAGCATGGCTGCCGGAGCTCCCGCCATCCCGGGAATTCTCATTCCTAGCAGCGACCAGAACAAGGGGTGAAGAAGGAGCACAGGGCACTCATCATGAGCTTTCAAGGTGGTTTTCCAGAACCTACCCAGAACATTGTGTTTACATCTCATTGGTCAGGACTTTGACGCCTGGCTGTACCTAGCTGCATTGGTTGCTGAGAAATACAGTTTTCTGGCCGGCAGCAGTGGGTCCTGTTTCAAAATTGGGGTTCTGTTACTAAGAAAGTAAAGATTAGGTATCGGTAGGCAGTTGAAAGTAGCTGCCTCCGTATAATTGTTTTCAGAATTATAAGAGAATATCTGTTTCTAATAAAGCAAACGGAGGTCTGAGATGTGAAGAGGGAATGGACAGGGTAGGATCCCCTCCCTCTTCCCCCTCCCCTGCCCCATTACCTCTCGGGTGTAAGCACGGCGGATAGCTTGTTGGATAGTTGGATAGCGCGTGAGATCTTACTGAACGTACCGTCTTACAGGTTCCCTCCGTGTCATCCAAGCCCGTGTGAGTACACCGTGCAGGTAATGTTCTGTTAAATGGATGTACTACGATTTGCTTAGCTTTCCTTCTGTTGACACACAGGTTGCCTGGTTATTTCACACTTGAAAATATGCTGCAGAGGATATTCTTGAGCACATATCTTGGCATACTTTGTGCAAATATTTTTCATTGTTTTTCTAAAACTATTAATATTAAACATTTTTGTTTTTGCATATATCCTCCCAACTTGTTGTTAGCCTTAGACTGTTACATTTTCTTTATTGAACAGACAGGTTTGAAGTGTTTATTTAGTGAAATCCGTTGGTCTTGTTGTTCGTGTCCCTGTCTCTTTTAAACTAAGAAGGTAGCTGTGAGATGGTCACATCTTTTTTCTCCCATGTTTTTCTGTGACTTGATTTCATACTTTTAACTTTAATTGATCTAAAATTACTTTTGGTGTATGGCATGAGGTAGCACTTTAACATCTTTGTACGGTTTTTAATGCATTTCCACTGAACTAAATAAATTGTATTTTTGCCTTATTAATGGCATGCTTCTCATTAAATAAAAACTGACCAGAAATGAAAAAAATTGATTCAGTTCTACAGGTAATTTTCCAGCCATGGAACTTGTGAGTAAAATGTGCATTGTTTTTGATCATATTTAAGCAGATACAGGATTGTCCTTCAGCTGTGAGGTCAGCAGATCCAACTGCAAAGCAGATAATTAGAAACAAAGTTAGCTTGCAAACTGCAAATGTGGTGCAGTGGGCAGACAGGCTGCCAATAGAATGCCTGCGGGGGACGCAAGGCCTGCGCCGACCTCCCGTCTTTTCCGCGCCCTGGGACAGACCTCTGGGGGCACCATCTCCCTCCGCTCCCTCTTGGCGTTGTTGATGAAGGACCACTGGAAAAGTGGTGGCAGGCAGAAGCATGATAATCAAAGAGCGTTCGTTGTGCGTTTATAAACTGTCCAGTGCTGTGCCAGGTACTTGGCATCATTTCTAAACCTAGAGGCAACTTAATACATGAGGGCCGTCCTGAAAAGTCCAGCCGTAAATGCCTCTGGTTCTGGTACTGCATGGCTGGGTACTGTCCCGACCGCCCTCCGATGTGTTCTTGTCCCTCTTTCACCAAGAACAGCACTGACCCTGGAGAGTCAGTGACCTCTACCAGGGCCCACAGCTGCCATTGTTGGAGCCAGGGTTTTGCCCAGTTTCCAACGCCACGTTCACCTGCCCCCTTGTCCATCCATCCCTCCTCCTGTCCTCCATCCACCTGTGTCCTCCCCTCCTTTTTTCCCTCATTGCTTGCAGTTAACCTCATCGGTCACTTTAGAAATGACATTTTAAATAATGAAAGTAATAGGTTCATTATAGCAATTGAAAAATGTAGCAAATACAAGGGAGAACAGAACTGCCCACTGACAGCCTTGACCCGTGTATGTCAAGGCCGTTGCCCTCACCTCCTGTCGGTACTGCTTGTTGACGTCAGAACGTCTGTCCCGGTTGCCTGAGGGAATGGCGTGCGCACGTCTCGTGTGCACGTTGCTCGTCCGTGCTTTTGCCCCCTTTTCAGTTGGATTGTTCTTACTGATGTCCATGTCCCATCCACTGTGCCGCTGAATGTTGGTTCTCTCCCTCCATGAGTCTTTTTCTGAATCATAAATTGTGTTACTGACCATGAGAATTGCTTTTAAAATCTGTTCACTTAAATTTTGAGTCATTTCTTTCAGTTAACTCTTTTCTGAGAGCGAATGTGTTCATTTGCTCCCCATAGTAGGGAATCAGAAGAGTTGTTTCCTTTGTTAAATGGTGAAAGGTTTGCTGTATAAAGTAGTAATCCGTCCATAGATGAAACGTGTGAGTAATAGTAAAGCGAACACCTGTGTACCTGCTCCCAACTTAAGACACAGCAGAGGGCGGTTCTGCCCAGGTGCCTGTGAACCCTCCTCGTGCTCCCCTCTCCCCCCACAGCATGCACTGTTCTGGATTTGACTTTCTCATTTCCTAAAGACACACACTTTCATTCCTCTTTTTATTTATTTATTTATTTTGTTGTTGTTGTTGTTTTTTAACGTGGGTAGTTCCCTGACTGGGAATCGAACCCAGGCCGCAGCGTTGAGCGCGCGGAAGCCTTAGCCACTGCACCACCAGGTAAGTCCCTCATTCCTCTTTTTAGATGGGAAAGTTCAGCCTTAAAAGCTTAAGTGACTTGCCCGGGGTCTGAAAGTAAGAATAACTGGTATTGGCACCCAGGACTTGGGCTTCTGGTGTGCTATCGTCTTCTCTTCTTGTTTGAAGCACCGCCCCCTTATTTCATTAGTAGTGTGCTGTTTTCTTTGTCCCCCTTGCCACCCTCCTAACTTCCACTACATAGATTTCTGAAGAGTGAATTCATGTTGTCTGGAAGTAGTGTTTTTATTACTGAGAGTTTTATGTCTGTGTGCTTCAGATGTTATTAGAAAACTTACCTGGCCCCTCAGAAAGTAACTGATGGTCTGAGGAATGTCCGTGTCTGCCCCCTAGTTTGTTCCCTGAGTGGAGTTCGTGGAGGTAGGGTGCACATCGTTCACGCGAACACCATCGCTCCTTTTGTACAGTAAATGTGATGCTTCCAAATGAATAAACATCTCTTGGAAGATGCTTAGCTAGCCTTTCAAAAAATCAAATGCTGGGGATTTTCCACTGGATCTGGTTCATTTTTTTGCTAATTTTTACAACTCACATTAACATTCGCATCACAGCTGCAGATTGAAAGTGGAGCTCTGGACAAGAAGACCTGTCTCGTGCGATTGCCGGGTGCAGCAGGGTCCACTCCCGGGTCTGAATGCCAGCAGCGTGGTGCCCATCGCAGCTTGTGCCTCAGTGGGGACTCAGAGCCATGGTAGGTCCTGGCTGCCAGGCTCCCGATGCTGGAGGGGCAGGAATGGTGGGTCCTTTTCTCCCAGCGGCCACTGTGCGGTGCGGTACCATGGTTACAGGTGCTGTCTCTGGAGTCTCACTCCCTGCTGTGTGACCGTGGGCAACTGGCTTTATCTCTCTGAGTCCGATTTTCTCACCTGTAAAATGAGGACATTAGGACACATGTCTTGGGCATGAGGAGTTTAAACAAGGCATAAAAAGAATATTAATGAGCTCACTTCTGTAAAACCCGTATCTCAGTCCCTGGCACACAGTGTGCACTAATGATAGTAGCTGCCAGTGGTAACTGCCGTTGTCATCATCATCGTCGCCATCCTTAAGCCAGACACCCGTTTTGTAGACGAAGAAACCGAGTCCCAGGTCCTGGCGACTCAGAGGCTGAGTGAAGACAAGAATCCCAGTCTCTCCATATGCAGTGTTCTTTCCACCCCGCCCACCTGCGTCTCTGCACACAAATCCAAGTCATTTACTTTGTCACCTTCCCTGGCTCTCAGCAGTGCTGTTCCTTGCCTCCTCTCTTGAGCCAGCAGATCCTAACAACA
>PVJL010004961.1:74588-118015 GCA_004026885.1 Lyroderma lyra
GTCACACGGCACTAATTTGGACTGTGGTCCTAAAATTTTAAGCCACATTGAATATTTTAAAAACGTGAAACCTGTTCTTTTGTTTGGTCCACACATCCTGTGGCTGTGCATTTTCAGTGGCAAGGTTAGCTCTCAGCTAGAGCTTTCTCCAAGTGCCCGGGAGCACACAGGCCACCTGTTGCACGTAAGGTTTGCTTGCAGCCTAGACAGGAAGTGGGTGTGGGTGAGCTCTGTGGGCACCGTGTTTCTGCCGTGGTGCCGGCCCTCTCCTGCACGGGGCTCAAGTCTGAAGGTTAAGTGCATACTGAACGCCACTCCCCTGTGCGTGCCAGTCCTTGTTCTTTCCACAGCATGGTGTCCACAGAATTGCTCCTTGCACCCGGATCACAGAGCTGATGGTGAAGGTAGTGGGTGTGGGAACAGTGAAGACACTCACACTCTTGAGTGCAGGTAGACCTGTCAAGTCTGGACTCCGCTGTGACTGTGGTATTGTGTTCGGCTCATCACCCACGTTCCTCTCTCCGCAGTCAGCCCACCTGCTCCCTTCCATCCGTCCTCGCCTCCGCGGGCAGCCCGGTTGGGCAGGGAGGGTTGCTGAGGAGTTGGCGGTGGCCCTCTCTGACCTGCTTGTGTTCTTTGGTTTTTTTCCCTTCCCTGGCCCTCTTCTACTTTATTTTCTATTTCTGTTTCCTCCCTTTTATCCTTTGCTGCCCATGGTTTGGTCTTATGACTGATGCTGGCAGGGCCACTGCATTGCACTGCTCCATGGAGAGACTGCCAGCGACACCCTTGCAGTCATGAAACTCAGGGGCCCTGGAGGCAGGGTCCTGGCTGCGGTGCAGCTTAGCTCTTTGGACCAAGGCTTTGGCCCCTCTCCATGGCTACTGTCAGTGTGAGATGGCGTGACTGAGCTGTAGGTGTCCCCGTCCCTGCAGTTAGCAAGACAAGGGGGACACGACATGCCCGGCCTTTCTGGAAAATCCTGGGCGGCTGCTGGTGTGAGTGGAGGGGTGCCATGTAGGGGAGGAACCAGCAGGAAGATACTCTGTCTCCTTTAAGACTTCTCATTAGGACCTCCGTGCCCTTGACCCAGATTTAAGTCTTCATGGGCCGAAAGGTCTGGGTACAGTTAAGCTGCACCGTCTGTCTCCGTCCGGATGGGGCTGAAAGTCAACCTGAGTGCTGGTTCCCCGCACCGCTCTTCCCCCCCCCCCCCCCCCCCCCCCCCCCCCCCCAGCCGCATAGGTTTGAAGCCCTATTTATAGCTTTCTCGTGACATTTGCATGGGCAGGCTGCTGTCAGGTGACACGTTCTTGGCGTGTGGCACCACCTCAGCCCCATCGGGCCCTCGCGTCTGTCCACCGCCCAGTCCCCACCGTGCGCGCTTTAAGGGTTGTTGTTCCGTAGCCGGCCGTGCAGCCCCTGGGCTAGTCTGGTTTAAACCGTCCTCCCACGGGGAGGTAAAGCAGAAAAGGGGACGGCACTGGCTTTGTCATCATTTAATAATTCACTTTCCTGCCGCAGGCAAGAGAGGGAGGCCCCGATGGCCTGAGAGGCCCTGTGGTGTTCACGTCCACGGGCCGTGTGTGAGGGCTGACGCAGAGCGCGGCGAGGTGAAAGGTGAAACCGGCCAGTGGTCGATTGGTACCTGACAGCGTTTTGGGTGGTGCGTCGGGAGCTGATGGCGCGGTGGGGGGCGTGGCACTCACTGTACCGTGCAGTCGCCGTGAGGTGGGGTGTGTGCTGCCCGTTGTCACTTTACCACAAGGTCCTCCTTTTTTATGGATGCTTTTCCCCTTTCTGTGGCCTTTTGAAATGAAACAAAACAAAACATAAAATCATGAAATTCCAGAACTAGAAGGGAGGCCATAGAAGTAACGTTTTGGGGTTTTTTTAAAATTAAGTTTAGTGGGGTGACATTGGTTAATAAAATTAAAAAGGTTTCAAGTGTACGGTTCTATAGTACATCATCTGTATATTGCCTTGTTTTTTTTGTTTTTTGTTGTTGTTTGTTTATAGTATCTTCTCTGAGGGAGAGAACCTCAATCACACAGGTGAAAGATGCCCCCTGCGAAAGCCCCGCAAGGCGGGACCCAGTCTTGTGGGTCTTTGGGTCCCCAGGCCTGTGTGGGGAGTGGCATGTGGCCACTGCTCAGGAAGTGATTCTCGAGTAGGTGAGCGGTGCCTCCTGGGCCCTCTTCCTCGTCCTCCGACAGCGGTGCCATCATCTACTGTCCGTGCGGACTCTCTTGAAGTAGGGCTCCCCCTCCTGAAGTGTCCACGGACCCAGCGAGGCCTTGGACATCAGCTCCGTGCCCCCCGCCTTATTTTCTTCCCTCAGTGCGGTGGTCAGTACGAGGACGGCACTGCAGCAGCTTATGATGACAGTGACTGACATTTATTGGGCTCGGGCCGGGTGCTTTACATGAATTAACATGTAATTCACACAGTAGCCCCAAGGCATGTGTACAGTCATTATTGTCATTGTCATTTTAGAGGTGAGGAAACTAGGGTGCAGAGAGCGTAGGTGACAGGCTGGGTGGTGGTGAAGCCTGGCCCCAGAGCCATCCCCTTCACTGGGCCCCGAGCTTTACCACCTCTCAGCAAGCACGACACGTTGCGCTCACTCGGTGAATGACAGGTTTGAAGGTAAAGTTGTAACGTTGAATGCTAAATCTGCTAGTAGTTTGCTTTGTGTTCTCCCTTTGCTGCCATGCCTGAAAAGTTCTCCATCTAGATATCAGCTCTTCATTCGGTGGGGAGCCACTTTGGTCTGTGATACTCCTTTGCAATTTAGAAGTCCGAATTGAAATCGAAGGGACCCAAAAATACCATTTGATTGTGTTTGAAGCCATTGGTAAGCTAGGTTGACCTTCAGGTTTTTGCTCTGGCCCTGCCTTGGACAGTAGTCTGTCCCTTCTGCAGCCTGTTCCCCACCAGCTGCCAGTCCCTTAGCGAGGAAAGCTGTCCTGTCACTCCTCTGCTTAACGCCTCCCCGGGCTCCCAGCTCTCACAGGCATGCCCTCCGGCAGTGGTGTCCACCCTTCTGGCTTCCTGGGCAGCACGTAAAAGACACTAACAGTAACGATAGCTGGTGAGCAAAAAAAAAAAAAATTGCAAAAAAAAAATCTCATAATATTTTAAGAAACTTACGAACTTGTGTTGGGCCGCGTTCAAAGCCGTCCTGGGGCCCGCAAGCGGACTGGACAGGCTTGCCCTGTGGGATCTGCCCCTCCCCCTCGTTGCATCCGGCCTCCCTTGCCGCTGGCCTCCTTGCTGACTCCAACAGCTTCACGCTGGGGCCCCATCTTCACCTGCCTCTTCCTCCGAATACTCCAGATACCTGTACCCTCACATTCAGAGCCGCGCTCTCAGGAAGCTCCACACTTACCGTGCTGCACCCCCACTCGCAGTCGCCCTCCCCTGCACATTTCAGAACCATCACACGTTTTGTATTCCAACATCCTGTGTTCCACTTTAGAAAAACAAAGAGCTTATCGTCTCGTGTGTCTTCCCCTGCTAGGAGGAGGTCTTTGTTTCCCAGGTGCTTAGAAGAGGCCTGGCACCTTCCAGGGAGTGCCACATAAACATTTGTTGGCTGAGCGAACGAATGATTGAGTGAAAGAGATGGGTGGATGTGTTGCCTTGGTGAAGCCACTTTCTCTCTTTGGGCCATTTTTTTTTTTTTTTAAATCAAATAGCTGTCTGTACTAGATGCAATGTCCTGTAACTTCTGTTGATTTTCTGCATCTTAGTTGTGTTGTGATGTTGAGTCACTCCCCCATCCGCCCCCCACTCAGGTGTGGTATTTGTGGGGCAGGCAGGATTTGGCTGGTGCTCAGGAGGCAGGTGACACGACACTGCTGGTTCTAAGGACCTGCATTCTCATCTCATTTCTGATGTGGGAACGTGCTGTCTGTGAGCCAGAGCTCATGGGTAAGAGACTGCCAGTCAGCCCAGACTGCAGCTGCTGGGGACGGCCCCGCCTCCTTTTCTGGGGTTCCCCGGACACTGTGCCATGTTGTGTTCTCCCTCACCGGCACCCAGTGCCACCGGAGCCGGCCCGAGCCATTGTTGCTGTGGATTTGTTTGCATGCCACACAGCCATCTGCTCTCTGTACCTTCCAAGCTTTCAGATTTGAGAGACGGATTAGCAACCACTCAGTGGATTTCAGTTGCTTGCCGTTGTGTTATACGCCAGTCAGCACTCCTTCAGCTGTTAGAACCGCCCTTTCAAAAGCCTCGCTTCCTCGTGTTTTGTGTAGATGCCGTGGGCGATGATGATGGCCACGTGAGCTAGGACCGAGGTATCTGACTGAACCGTGGACTCGAGAAACTGCTCCCGCAGCTCTTAGTTCGTAGGTGACACGGCATCAGAAAGTTACCAGTATATAGTAGCGCCACATGTCGCGAGGGGTAAATTAAGGTGGCCCTTACTTCGGGTGTGCTGATGGCCACTCTCCATGCTGAGTGGGGTGCTGTGCGCCTGACGGCAAAGGGCGTGCCCGGACGTCCCTGCTCCCCGCACCGCGCTTCAACCTTTCACGTACACTTTCTTCTCGCACTTTCTTTAACATGCCAAGCTGCCTCTTGCCTCTGCTTTTTCACACGCTATTCCTTCTGCCGAGAATGTCTTTCTGGCATAGCTCTTAGCACCTGTGCCCTTCTTCCGTTGAGGCATTTGCCACAAAGATCATTCATTTCCAGGGGGCCATCTACATAATGTCTGCCTGTACTTGTAGACTGTCAGCTGCATGAGGCTCAAAGCTGTATCCCGAGCACCTGCTGGAAATACGAGGAGTGGCCAGAAGAAGTCCAGCCGTGAACGCCTCTAGTTTTCCATGTGACGTGGCTGGGTACTTTACAGACAGCCCTTGTACACGCTCCACCAGCACAGACCAACGCTCTGTGTTGTCTCTTAGATCTGTGCTCATCCAGTGGGTGAACAAAAGTCTGTGTCCATGTTTTTACTTTTAACCGAGTGCAGGAGGGTGTGTGCGGAACGAGAAGTGTTGAAAGGAGCACTCCCCGTGTGGAATGAATTTTGGCAAACTGAACTGGAGAAAGAATGGGCCCAGGCTTTGGACCGACCAGCCAGGGCCAGTCAGGGTGTAGTGACGGGGGGAGGGGGACCACCTGCAGGCGCCCAGTGTGGGGGCACAGAGCAGGTGTGACACAGCTGTCTTGGGCAGAGACTCCCTTCTCTACAGTGTTGGTGACTGTGTGTTAGACAGACTGTGGCGACCACCTCCTTCACTGGCATCCCCTCTTCTAGCAGGAGTTTCCTTGGTTACCTCCGGGATGCATTTGCATCCTTCCAGTCTTGGCTCAAGTGGCACCTTCTCTGAGAGGCCTTTCTTGACCAGCCTATTGGATCTGGCAGCCCTCTTGCCACCACCACCCTCTCTGCTCCCCCATTACCTGACACCCTGCATGTCTTACTCATTCCTTTTGTTTATTGTCTTTCCCATCGTCCCTCTGAAATGGTCTCCAGGAGGATGGGATTTGTTGTGTTTATGTTTTATTCCCAATTTTGTACCTGGAGAAGTGCGAGGCACCTTAGATTTGCAGTACGTCTCTTTTATTATTTATTAATTTCATTCATCGTTGAATGAATGGAATTCTATTTGGCAAGGTAGTACAGCTTAGTAATGGAGCTTGCAGGTTTGGGCTCGTTTGGACCTGAGATCATCTGTGTGACGTTGGCTAGGTGACTTAATTTCTCTAAGCTTCTGACCTCAAAGGTGAAGTGGGATTTGTAAGAACACCTTCCACTTTGTTGTATTGTGAGGATTAAGTATCTGGCACACAGTAGACACTCAAGAGGCTGTTACTATCGTTTCATAAGTCACATAGACGAGGACTCTTGGTTTGGCTATAGTTTCCATACTGCTCATTTAAGGTCAGTGTGTATATTTTTGCACATGTGGGGCGTGTGTGCGCCTGTGAATTTATTATGGTGTGAGTGACCTAGGCCACTTTCACAGGTAGTTTTAAGAGCTAAAGTCTCAGCACAAACGGTTCCCACTTTTTATACATGGTAATTCGATGTTTCATAATAAAGACCCACAGGTAACTTGCTCCAACCTTGAGCCTGTCTCTCATTGACCTGTGCTCATAGCCAGACAGGAGGCGGGAGAAGGGTCGGTGCAACTCAGGCGCTCTGCCTGGGTGCCCCATGTGCAGCAGGAGGACCCACCCCTCAGCTCACTAGCATGCGAGACTCCTGAGATGGCAGTGATGGTATACTTAGGTCTCTTTATGGTAACATGTCGGAAACCCCAGCTGTCATTTTGCGGTCCAGTTCTCCATCACATGCTAGTTTTAGCTATCTTTCAGACCTGGACACGAGGGGGTACCCTGGGATTCTTCTGCCGACAGCCCTTAGGGAACATTTCTCAAGTGGCATCCTTGGACAGCACACTGTGGTGTCATCAAAGCAAAGGGTGGGCGTTGTTAGAAAACTGGTTCTTGGAGATGTGAGAGAACCTGAGTTTGTTTTACCATCATCATAGCTGCCTTTAGTAACTTCAGATCCTGAGTCTGAGGCACTGGATACATTTATAATCTTGATTTGTCCGTGAACACTTTTAAACTCATCTTCTTTTTCTCCCTTGAACCCAATAAAGGCAATCTCTTGTTTTCTGTTTCAGACCTGTTTATGCGTGTGAGAGCTAATGCTTTGTTATGCCTTTGGAGAAGAAAGGGAAAATAAATTCCTCCTGCTTCTTGGGCTGGGGAGGGGCAGAGCACGGGGCTGCAGTCTCTGTTTCCATGTATTTCCTGAAGATTGCGGTGGTGCTTGTGACTCCACATCTGTTCAGACGGGGCTGTGTCCTGCTTTGGAGCCTGGCACTGCTGTATTATTAATAGTACTGATCATACATGCCTTGCATTTAATATGGAACATAAGAGGCTCACCTAGCATGAATGAAAAATCTCAAATTGGAAGTGTAGATGCTATAAAATTTTTAAAGAAGAGAATGTGTATGATTGAACTTTGGTAATAAAAACAGTGTATTTTTAATCACCAAGTTATGAATGTCCTTGGATTCTTGAGTGGGGAGGAGGCTATGGGGGGAGGCAGGGAGGTGTCTTCCTTTGGCTTTTATGCCAGATAGAATCCAGAGACTCACACGGAACGCTAGGGCTCGAAGTTACACCGACAGAAATGAAGAGGGAAAAAGACAGGGAGGGTAGGGAGGCAGCTTTTCCATTATTAACTCACCCAGGCCGGCGATCGCGGAACAGTTGGAGATTTACACACACAAATGTATGTGCTGAAATACCACACTCTCATGACATTCGGTGGAGGGGTAACCTTTGATGATGAATTTTCTTGTCCTTTTTAGGGGACTGGAAGGGGAGGCGGGCGGTACATCACAAGACTCTAAATTTACCAAAGTTTTTCAAATTTAAATTTTCTCAGAAAAAATGTCACATGCTTGTAGATCCCCAAATGCCTTTCTTGCCATTTTAAGGGTGCTTCGTGAACCCAGCATGGGGTGCAGGCTAAAGGCAGAGCAGTGACTTCTTGGTAATGTGATGAATCTAAAGCCCTGCACCAAACAGTGCTCAAGGAATCTTCATGATTTATACATTGTATGTGCTCTTCCCTTACACATTGTTAACCTGTGCCCTTTACAGACAGAGCCGGGTCAGAAAATGTCAGCGCAACTTTGGATTGCTTTCAGAAGCACGTCAAGGAAAGTGTTGCCCTCCGAATCCGGAGGCTCCGATGGGCACCCTTAATAGCGTGGTGTGCTTAGAGAGACAAAACCATGCAGGAGACTGCTTTGGCTGGTGGGGAATGAAAGACGTTGGGGTGATGGTTTACTTCTTCAGGTCCAGACCAGTTGTGAAGAAGGATACAGTGTCATTGCCACCTGTCACGCTGCAGACACCTGTTTAATTTGATGGGAGGTGAATTCGCAAAGCAGGAAGGCTTTGGAAACGCTTATTCACATGCAGACAATTTATCACAGACCAGAGAGAAGGCATGGGCACTGCCCAGGCTATGGGCCAGCCTGCAAGGCTTTGGGGGTGCGGACGGAGGCCGAGAGGGGTGGGGCTGGGTGGGAAAGAGCACTTTCCTGGAGCCAGGTGATCCCTGATGAGCTCTGCCTCCTGGGACCTATCTCCCCTCCCCAGGCAGTTAAGATCTGCAACTGATAACTTGTCCAGTGCGTTATCACCTAGGTCATTAGAAAAAGACTTACATGAGGATAGGAAAAGAGACCTGTTCCTTTGGCAGAGCAGAAGTGGTGTAACTATTTTCATCCTCTGTGTTTTGAAACAGCATTGGTTACTTGGGTTCAGCTCTTTCAGAAAGAAAAAACCCCCACGTGTGTGGGCTTGATAGGTGCTTTTGCCAAATTACAGGCCGAAGGTGAATTCAGAGTGCCCCGTCATTGCTTTTGAAAAAGTTTGCTTCTTGGTAAACACTGAATGAGAATCTATAAAAGGACACCCCCCCCCCCCCCCCCCCCCCCCCCCGCATGGCGTAGAGCTGCTGTCACTCCGTCGCATATCTCTAGCATTTTTCCATTATTTTTCGGTTTTTCAAGGTGGTTGCCCTTACATTCAGGACGCGAAGCTGGGTGGGTCCTTCGGGAGGTGGGGGGTGGGGGCTAATGGCTGCCCCGGCCTCTTAGGCTGCAGCTGGCAGCTGCGCGGAAGCCCCTCGCCCACCCCACTCACGCTCTGGTGGCAGCACTCACCAGTGGAGAAAGCTTTCCACACCTCATTATTTCTACAACCTGAGTGAGTCTGCAGATGAATTGATGTGTGGGAGGGAAAGCATCTGCTATTGTAAAAACCTTTAACTGTCGCAATAAAACTTGAAATAAAATTAAGTGTTACTATAGTAAACTAATAGTCCCCAGGTGAATGGCGCACATCTTACAGTGTGCTGGGGCTTATGTTTTTGGAACCTGCTTAACTTTGAGGCTCTGTTTTTTTTTTCCAATATAATTTTAATTTTTATCAAAGGAATACAGAAGGGCAAATAAGTAATCCTGCAAGATTTATAGCAAAAGCATTAGTCCTTTGCTTCTTTCTGTTCCACGTGCCACTCCCTGGAGAAAACTCCTTTCAGCTCTTTTGGCTGTTTTCTTCGGATACTTGCCTACATTTTTCTAATAACTTCCTTAGAGTGCTGTTTTAGGTGTTACCTGTAGACCCCACTGTGGAAGATTGAACTTTCATACCCTACTCTCTCCCCATTGATTTGCTGTACTTGATGCTCAGGTTTTATATTATTGGGACTATAAAATACTGTTCACAGCTGAGCCAGGTAATGTACTATGATCACCATTCCTTTTGGTGCAGGCTGGGGGTGGGAGCTGTCTTGCCATTCCAAGTGCAGACATGTGCTCCTGTTCTCAGCTGGCCCTGAGCCTCTGCAGGTCAGCCTCTCTAGACAGTACACCTCATGGGTCCTGGTTGTGGAGAAAAGACTTAACCAGCCCGCTGTGTTTCTTCTTTCCCTGCACCTGGCCTTGCACCACACAGGTGCCTGCACCTCCCTGGCCTTTGGCAGTTCTGCAGTCCAGCTCAGCTGCTCTTTCCTGACTTCTTCCGCCCTCCCAGCCCTGCCCTCTGTGCAGGGTACATTTTCCCTTTACTTCTCTCTGCTGAGCTAGTGCCAGTCCAGTTGCTTCCTGTCTCCTAAAATTGTGTTGACCTCTCTCTCTGCTGTCATCTCCACTCCTATTCTCTTTATCCTGTTGGGCTTCCACCCTGGGTTTATTCATTTGCTGTCATTGTAGTGGCTTGGGGAAGGCATTGAGGCTGAATCTGACTGTTCACTTGCCGTGTGCGGCCAGAAGACCCCTGGCTCCTGTTCTGAATAGTTTGCTTTCTTTATCACATAGGTTTGTAGCATCTTAACTCTGTATTTTAAAAAGCACACTTTGATGTAATGGGCTTACATTTGCCATAAAAGGTCTCCTTTTCATTGCATGACTCTAAGAAATTTGTGCAGACATTTGTGCATTGCTGATCTGAAATAGACTAATACGTCCCTGGGTCCCTAGTACGCTCTCTAAGAGGATCCCTCTGATGCTAATATTTCATTATGTAGCAGGAGGAAGAGATAATCAAATCGACCTCTTGAGAAGAAAAGACTGACCCTTTCCCCTCCTTTTACCTTCATGCTGGTTTAAAGCCTTTCTCATGGAGCTCGCTTATTATTAGTATTTTGGGTGTCAGCAGTTAGCTTTTTTGGAGTGTGTTGTTGATGGCAAGAGTACCTGGTGGGTGATGGTGGTGTTGAAAGCTCAGCTTTTCAAAGAAGCAGTGACTCCGTTAGAATCAGAGCCACCACCCTTGTGCTGGGACGGAGAGTGCCAGGCAGTGCTGTGGCGGAGGGGTGGAACGATGTGGCTCCTGTGCCAGTGCAGACGGCCCTGCTTCTGGGAACAGTGGTGACACTGCCAATCACTGTCCAGGTTCGTGCCGTCTTGAACAGGTGCACAGTGTTACGAATTGAAGGTTTGCGTCTCCCCCAAATCCATATGTGGAATCGATTGTGTTAGGAGGTGGGGCCTCTGGGAGGTGATTAAATTAGATGAGGTCGGGAGGGTGGAGCACTAGTAATGGGATTGGAAGCATCCTTATAAGAAAAGAGAGAATGGTCTCTTTCGGGGGGTACACAAAGACTGTGCATGCACACGGGGCGTGTACAAGCCAGGAGGAGGGCCCTCACCAGAACCGGATCTCGGACTGCCCTCCCCCGCAGAAGTGTGGGCAACAAGTGGCTGCTAATTAAGCCCCCCAGTCTGTAGTCCTCTTACAGCAACCTGCGAAGCCTTTGATCTTCCTGTCCTTGAAAACCAGGACCTAAGTCACCAATTTAAGTATAGCAGGTCCTCAGATAACATTGTTTCACTCAATGTCGTTTCGTTATAATGTTGATGAGATGCTAGAGGAACTTAACTCTTGCTTATATTGATTATTCTATATGGTAAAATTGATTTCATTGTGCATTTTGTGTCAAGTTGCAGAACCTATTGATGTTAAATGAGGACTTACTATGTTCCTTGCCTTTGAGGGATCCTTGCATTTTCTGTGTGGGAAATGCAGCCCATTTGAATCCACCTTTCTTGACCTCTGGGCCACCTAGTAGCAGCCTGTATACCTTGATCTTCAAATTCCCCCCCCCCCCCCCCCCCCGGAGCAATCTGAAATGCAAGCCTATTTCATACTTCGCTAAAGCATCATTTCCGCCTTCTTGTTCCCAGATTTCTGAGCTTAATCATGGAAAGGCAGCTTGTGCAGATATGCATTATTCTTGTTTGGAAAACTCTGCTGGCTTGTCTTCCTCCCCAACCCCTCCGTATTCTGTAACCCTGCTTCACTGAAGCTGTTCTTATTAAATATCATAATTTGCTCATTGGAGGGTTATTTGTAAACCTAATTAACTCCCTGACAGTGTCTGAGTTCATGTTCTCCCTTCCATTTCAGCCTCTCTGGTCATGGTTTCCCATACCCTGCCCTGCGTCTGTTAAAGACTTTGGTAAATAGTTTTGAAATGCCAGTTGGTGATATATGGGCTTCTTTAACATTTCTTTGATTTATGTGCAGTGCTGAGGAAAAAGGCAAAGAAAGCAAATTATATGGCAAGAAATGTTGCCAATCTTCACTTTTTTACTCTTAGTTTTAAAAAGTACACTTATCAATCAAAACTGATGGATTTTCTTTTTTATAAAGATTGAAAATTTAACTATTTGAAGACTCTTGCAATGCATGTTTCGTATCTGCGTAATCAAGTGTAGGTTAGCATCAGAGCAGGGAATCAGAGTTCTAACAGCCCTTTGAGTCCGCTGTGTGCCCCTGTCCTGCTCTCTCCACCACTCTTCAGTAATACATGCATGAGATAGCCAGATTTTTTACAGGATTCGGAAAGATCAGAGCCCCGGATGCTGGAGCATGACTGCACACAGTCCCACGTTTGAGCTGGAACACCTGCGTCCTCATGTTAACTAATGGTGACTTGTCTGAGGCCTCCCTCTGCAGCCCGTTCCTGGTCGGTTCCAGGTAGAGACCGACTTCTTGATGGAGTCAGTGAGTCAACAAGTATAGTTTTGAGATTGTACTAAGATTGTATTCGAATTTTAGTGTTTCTAAGAGCACCTGGGGTGCTTCTTACAGTGTTAATTCCTGGATTCATCTGTAGAAATTTGGATCCAGCAGATTTGAGGGGGACCCTGTAACCCACATTTTTGGCAGATACCGTATTGATGATTCTAATACGGATAATGTCTGGCTGTTTTGAAAAATGACTTGAAGTCTGCAGTGCTCTTTGATGGCACCAATCCTTGCTTAGTCTCATTGGTGACACTCCTCCCCCAGTGTCTGCTGAGTAAAGCCCACAGGGGGTTTAAAAATGCACACCACCTGGAAGCACTGGGTGTTGGGTGTTCAATTGCGTGGGCAGCGGGTGTGGTTCGCCTGTGCACAGTTCCTGCAGTGCCTGCAGGTCTCTTCTGCATGTTTTCTTATTTATTCATTCATTCAGCAAGTGTTTATTGAGCTTAAACTGTGCCAAGCTCTGTTCTAGGTGTTGGAGCTACAGTAGTGATTAAGAGAGCTAAGGTCTGTGTTCTAATGGGGCTTGTTATATTTGTGGGGGGGATTGTGGTGGGGGGAGTATATGCTAAACGAAGAAGCAGACAATATGTATCAAGTGCCTGTGGTCTAGTTTACTACTATGATTAAGATAAACACTGTAATGAGATGGAGAGTACCTGGAGGCTGCTGGAGGTTAGGTAGCCAGAGAAAGCTTTCTGAGAAGGTCAAGTTCAAGTTGGGACCTGCATGGTAAGGAATCGGGCATGCAAAGATGGGGTTAAGACTGAAACGGGGGTGAGTTTGGGTTCTAGGAAAGGAAGCTGGCCAGTGTGCCTGAGAGCGCGAGGTGGGACAGAGTGGGGGCCTTGCAATGAGATGGGAGAGGGAGGCAGAGTCCACTCACGTGGGCTGTCATGCTCTGGGCCTGTGACTCTGTGGACTGGCCGTGGCCGCTCGAGCAGGATGGGTGCCTAGTGGAAGGCCGCCGGCACGGCGTTCTGCCCGGCACGCCACGCCCCACTACGTGGCGCAGGCTTGCAGTTCCTGTCGCAGAGCTTTTGGGATCTGCATGTGCTGCGAATCTTAGACTACTTGGGGTTATTGAAAAGTAGCATGGCTCATTTACCACGTGTTACATGTGTGGGTCTGGGACAGTGCCCTGTCATCAAATACTGGGTAGCAAAGTGTTAGACTATTCACACTAAGTGGGATGAATTAGGATTTAAGTAGACTCACATCAGCTCATGTCAGTTTTTGCTCCCACAGGAGTCTTGGCGCCCACATGGATGAAAAAGCGTTTGACTTTCAGAACTTTTTATATATTTTTGTATTGCAAAAAAGAAAATGTTGGCTCTGACCTGTCAGAGTTTTGTCCCATCTTTCATTTCTTTGGTGTGCGACACCAGCAGGCACTAAGGGGACGGAAAGGTGCAGATCCACACACTCAGCAGCAGCAGGCGGCGTCCCCAAGCAGGAGCCCGGGGCAGTAGTGGTGGCCGAGGCGGCATGCGAACGGACTGGGACTCAGAGGCCGAGAGCCGGTGGAGAGGTGGCCGGAACTGCTGGAGCTGTGTACTGAACGGCGGCGGGCTGGTCCCCATTGCCCAACAGGCCTGGTCGTGGGCGCGTCTCCTATTCGCTGCTCTTCCCACGGAGCGGCACAGCAAACTTTTGTGGGTGCGCCGTGCAGCGTGACAAGGCCCAGCTGGGGGCCCAGGGGGCGCTGTCTGTCCCTGTCATCCCCTCCACTTCGTAGGGACCTTCTGCGTGAAGTTGATTCAGACTCCACATTCCTACCACACTTGAATGTTTACTTATGTTTCGTGTACTTAAAGAACACTTACTGAGAACATACTAGGTTCTGGAGAGGCTGCATACTGTGGTGGTTACACATCAGGGACCCTAGCAGCATTTCTCAACCTGTGGGTCACGACCCCTTTGGGGGTCGAATGACCCTTTCACAGGGGTCACCTAAGACCATCGGAAAACACGTATCAGATATTTACATTATGATTCGTAACAGTAGCAACATTACAGTTATGAAGTAGCAACGACAATAATTTTATGGGGGTCACCACAACATGAGGAGCTGTATTAAAGGGTCGCGGCATCAGGAAGGCTGAGAACCACTGCCCTAGAGCCAGACTGTCCAGATTCTAATCCTGACCCTGCCACCCACTGGCTCTGTGGCCTTGGGCCAGCCACTTACCACCTGTGCCTCCATTTCCTCGTCTGTAGAATAGAGATACTAGTACCTACCTCTACCTCGTAGACGGTTATATAGATGAACTGAACAAAATGAATTAAAGTATTACCTACTTCCCAAAGAGTCCTGTACAGGATAGGCATCTGCTAATATCGTTACTGTTTCTTTTATTGTTATGCCAAGCACTGTTCAAGACACTGGGGAGATAGCAGTGAAGACTTGGGAGCTCTGTGGAGCCCTCATCTGGTCTCACAGAGCTTATGTTCTAGGCAGGACCTGACCTTTGGAAAGCAGAGAACACTCATTTGTGTGCCCATCTGTGTCCAGCGCTGTACTCTGCATCCTTCAGGCCATCCCGTCCTCAGCAAATACTTAACTGGAACGGCCACGTTGGCCCCTGTGCCAGGCTGGTGGGACTTGTATGAGGTAGTCCTGGCTCTCTGTGGCACGCTGCTTAGAGAAAGAGTAGAGGTGGATACAGTGGCCACCCCTACAAAAGGTGGGTCCCAAAGGTTTCTGGGTGGGCTTGAACAAGCTCCGGCTTTTCTCAGCTCCTTGCACGCCACATGCTTCAGGAGAAGGCAGCCTATTTGAGTGCCGGGCAAAAAGGAAGTGCTGCATGTGGCACAGTTGCCTGTTCCTGTTTTCCCACCTCTGGTCCCATAGAAGGCTCCTTCCCACGTCCAGGGTCGTTCTCTGGAAGGATGTGGTTGCTGATCGTCCTCCTTGGACATTGCTAGCTGCCTGCTGCTAATCGCCATTTTTTGGTCACTTGGCTTGTTCTTCACAGCAGAATTTGGGAAGTTTGAGTAGGGCTGCAAAGCATCACGGGATTAAACAATTTACACATCAGAGCAGGGACTCGGCCTTCTTTCAGTCCAGCCATCCCTGTACCCTCCCTTCCGCAGATCCAGTTCATCTAGAAACAGGCCTGTTTTTCACTGGTGCCTCTTCACTAAGGGTTTGTTTTTTCTTTTTCTTTCTTTCTTTCTTTTTTTTTTTGCTTTTTGGTATGTGGGTAGCTCCCTGGCTGGAAATCGAACCCAGGCCTCAGCGCTGACAGCGCCAGCGCCAAAGCCTTAAGTCACTACACCATCAGGGAACTCCTCGTTTTTTTTTTTTTTGTGGGGGTGGGTGGGGGGGGGTCTGTCAGAAGCAAGGCCTTCCAGTTATTGGCTCAGTTACCCCTGAGCTCAGTCTAATTGTTGAAGGCTCAGGAACCTCAGTCTATTAATAATAGTCATAGTTAACCTTTATTGAATGTGTATTTTGTGCCAGTCACTTTGCTCAGCACTTTCGTCTACTTAACCCTCACTGACTCCAAGAACCTGAGTGTGGTTTTACTCAAGTGAAATCGCAGATCACTTTTGGAGTAACCAGGTAATATTGAGAACGAGTATTATCCCCAGTAAGAGGAGAGAACTGAGGCTCCAGACATTTGAGTAGCTGACCCAAGGTCACACTGTCGGGTGAGTGGTGGCCCTGTCGGGTGAATGGTGGCCCTGTGATTTGCATGCAGAGTCCAGACAGCATTCCCAGTGAGGTTAAGAAGAGTAGAAGTTGTGCCTGGGTCTTGCTAATCACTTGAAAATTCACTCTGATCTGTTGTTTATTTTAAACCGAAAGACAAACCCATTGTTAGGATGTATGACTTTTGTTTTTTTTTCTTAGAAAAGGAAAAAAATCATAGCCCCATATTTATTGTAGGAAAATCACACCACGTAGGCTGATGCCTGCTTCGCCTTTTCCCGTGCTTCCTGTGTAGACAGTCACAGGCAGAACTGAAACCAACAGTAAACCTTCAGCCGCCCTATAAGGAAGGAAACGAGTACTGTGGGGTTTGGGAAGAGACGGGCGAACTGTTAGCTGCGTAAGAAATACTCTATAACTTGGTCGTGTAATGCATCTAGGTTGAGCCAACTTCTGGGCACTTAGCTTGTGTGTAAGATGAAAAAGAACACTGTCCACAGGATACTAGAAGGAGCTTCCCACTGATCCTCGGGGTTGCCTTTCTTTTCGAGAGCTTACAGTGTCCCCACAGGCCCCAGACGGTTGTCCTTGGTTTTATGGAGAGCCTTCGTCTGCCAGCCAGGACGCGTCCCCACTGGAGGGGTTCTCTTCCTCAGCCCTCGGGAATGGAGCTGGTTTCCTCCTCCACGGCTGCTCGCCCGAACAGCCCCGTGGACTCCTTCCTTTGCTTTTCTCCTTTGCACTTACCAGTTCATTGTCTGACATCTTTAAGGGACAGTGTTTGATTAAGAGACGGTAATTCTAATCAGTTTTGTGAAAAGCCAGTCAGTGCTGGCATTGTGGGAGGAGATGCATTCCTGGGATTGTCACCTACGGGCGTCACAGGAATAGCTCTGTCTTTGTCTGCAGGGTGCTGGGCACTGTGCTTGAGGCTTTCGTATCTGTTGTGTCACTGAATTCCTACAACTGGTCTTCTGTTTTTTCCATCTATGAAAGGAGACGGGCAATACCGTGGGGTTATGAGAGGAAGAAGCCTGCCATAGGGAGTGTGCTCAGTGAACAAGAAAACCACTCTGTCTTGGGAGGTAAACATTTTCCTTTTCATATTGGGCTGCTGAAGAAACAGGCTCAGCGGGGAGAGGCAACACCCAGCAGCACCCAGCATCGGTCATGGTTGAGCTGCGGTTAGAACTCAGGGCTGACCGCCAAGCTCCACCCCCCACCCCCAACCCCCGGCTGCACTGTCCCCAGAGCTGTAACCTTCGCCGCTTTGTGGCAGAGTGCAAAGGGAAGCCGCTGCCTCCTTGGGCCCTGTGCCCAGGAGGAGCGGGGCCACCAGGCTTGCTTCCTCCCGTTCTCGAGGTCGGAGGGCCGTTGTTGCAGGTGATCTGTACAAAAGGTGTTGTCTCCCTGGGCACTGCTGTCCCTTCCTGAGGCCTCCAGCTAAGCACTGCTCCTCACTCCCACTCCTGTTATTTCCATCAGTGACATCACCGTTACACGTCTGTTACAGTCAGTGACCCTGTGGCTCCCTGGTCCCCCTCCCCTTCCTTCTGAGTTTTCTCTGCTGCCTCTTCCTCCTTGGTGTATCAGGTAATGGGGGCGGGGGGGGGGGGCGGCAGTCAGATCTCTGCTTTGCAGTCAGTTGCCTCCCCAGTTGACAGTTGGCTTATGGAAGGGAGCAGAGGAAGCTGATGAGGGCTGCATCTGGTGGTGATGTGAACGTGGCGCTTAAAGCAGAAATTGTCATTTTGTGACATTGCAAGAAAGAAGAGTTAAACTCTCAGCTAAATCTAAACTACCCAGGAGGCCCATAGGAGCCATTTTTACTGCCCACAAAAGAAGCTGATGGTCATCTAATCGTAATTTTAGATTCATCAGATTGGTAATTTAAAAAATCATTTCCATTGGTTTCTTGTCTGAAATCTTTTCAGTGATAACTAGACAGGTGAGCAGTGCTGAGCTCTTATTGTCTGGATTTGAGATACAGAAGCGCCCAGTGGTATTCAATTTACTGATTTCACAGTTGGAAAACTTCCATTAGCTTTTTGGGGGACAACTACCCAGGGAGGTTTTATATATGCATATATGGGAAATACTCATGTCCCCATGCCGTCCCCGCACGCGTCTGGGCGGCATACCAAAGCTGTGGAATACTCGCGTGGTGCTGTTACCACCCTAGCCTTGCACTGGGCTTCCTCAGAGTCCCCCGCCCCCACTCCCTGCCTTAATTAGAGACCTTTGGTAACTAGTAAAACGTTTGTATTTCATAAGTCTGTTTAAATTTTACCAATACTGATTTATTTTACTAGGAAGTTACGTTTAGACTGCATTTTCTCACATACTTACAACGTGGTAGAATTTCAGCGCTCGAAGGGGCCTTAGACATCACTCCGGCCTTACTGTTAACCTGTTGCTGCAGGCCCTGAGCCGGCATTTCAGCTCGCCTTCGGCGTCTCCGCTGCGGGTGTAGAGATTGTTCTGGCATGTGTCCTTCTTCCCTGTTACTTCTGCCTGGTCAATAACAGAGAAAGGTCAAGTACACATTGTTTTTGTTGGGTGTGGAGCGTAGTGTGTGAATGGACCACACCCTGGTGGATGGAGCTGAGTTGGAGAGAACATGAGAGGCCATCGGACATGGACTTCTTTCCCTAACAGCAGGGGTGAACGGGATTGCCACCGTGCTGTCCCTCTTCATGGGGAGGGGGGGTGTTCTCACTCATGGTCGTCGTCCTACAAACTGCTGGGATGCTCTCATCGGTGCCGTGTCGGGTTTTGCTGTCATCTTACTCATATGTCCCGCCTGCACCATCTGAAGTGGCCGGGCGGCCCTCCTGCATGGGCTTTCTTTATGACGAGGACCGCGTGGGGCTGGCAGGTCGAGGGCCGGGCATGAAATGCGGGGGGCCACCTGGGAAACACCAGTGCTTGTGAGCCCCTTCCTGTCGCGTCGCTTCGTGTTCGCTGCTCGCCTTTCCCCCGCTCTCTTTTGGCTTCTTTCTTTCTCTCCCCTTTGCACACAGCTCCCGAGAAGGCCACACTCACAGTTCGCTTGGTTAGTGATTCTCTTCGGAGGTCTGAGCGATACGTCCCCCCCACTGACAAGCAGCTCGGAGGTACGGGGACACGCACACAGCTGTGGTGCGCACAGCAGCCATTGAGGCCTATTAATAAAGGTGCGAGTTCTGGGGTGTTCCAGGGGAACTGTTCCAGAAGACCCAGCCATTACAGATATTTAAGGGGAAACCCACCGCTCTCCACCTGTCCTTCCCAGGTACTTCTTTGGCAGTCTGTGAAGTTTGGACATCTGAGGGTTTGCATGCAGGCGAAAGCACCGCACATGGCACCCAGCACGCAGTGCTGCCACCGCCGAGCAGGAGGCGCGCCATCTCGGTCGTGATTGAAAAGCCCGAACGCCCACTTCCCAGTAGAGAACAAATAAGCAAATAAATTGGAGGCTTCCTTCTTAGGGTTTATTGATGCTGTTTTGACCAAGTAAAAAGATCATTTACCCATAAAAGCTCAAATGTGAGGTTGTTTTTCTTTCTTTTATTATTTTTTTCATATTGGCCATTTGAAAGAAGCCTTAGGAGATAAAAGGAGGAGAGAAGCTAATCTCATTATCTAATATTTAGATAAAGACCCAAGCAAAACAATTAGATTTATGGCATTTTTCCGTAGCTGTTTTCCTTGGCACAGATGATACCAGGCAGGCTTCTTGTTTGTCTCCTTAGTGTATGTTCAGAAGAGCCGGGCTCGATCCTCTCACGGTTCCTTCTCATTAGCTGCAAACAAAACATGTCTCAGTAACGAGGGGCAAAGGTCTTCGCCGCTCAGAGCGGTGACGGTGTTCTGGTTCTGCACGGATCTTGGACCTAGTTGAGGGCTGAATGGTTTGGGGGAAACAGGACTGTGTGAGAATCTCAGATGAGCCCCTCTCCTCCACAGTGCCACGCGCACATGCCAGACCCAGGGGGTGTGACTTGACCAGGCGTCTTGTGCCCTCAGGTTGGTGCTGTGAGCTGGGTGTGCTCTGCTGCATGCTGGAAGGATTTTCAGTGCACCTGAGCCATCCAGCTCTGGCTCTTGTGGTCTGCGATCTGAGAGGGAAAGGGTACGTGGGTGATGTCATGATGTAGTATGCAAATACTCAAAGAGAATCTCTAAGTAAAAACAGGTTACACCGGTGGATTCTCCGGGACAGTGAGAGGATTTAAAAAACCCATCCAGCACTAGCGTAATCGCCCCATCATCGAACAGCATCAAAGCTGCTAGGAAGGGTACATGTGTTACTGTGAGTCTAGAATTTAGATTTTCTGACAACATTGAGATCTCTGTGGTTCTTGATTTCTCTTATCCAAGATTTTTTTTTAACCCTGAATGCATGGTAAAATTTACAGCTTTCCCGGACTCCCCACTTTAGACGTGATTGGAATTGGGAAGGGAAGAACATGTGACATCTCAGTGGGCTCCTAAGGAAGTCGGAGTAGACACGTGCCCACCAGTGGTAGTGACGCTGACGCCACGGTGCCCTGGGCGTGGTCTGGCTCCATCCGCAAGGAACCCTTGTTTCTTGCTGAAACCTAGGTGACAAATGGCAGTTCCTCTGCTTAGAAAGATGAGTGCACGTATTTCCCCAGCAAACACGCATGTAAGGTGAGCCCTGAATGGCCCACGCCCTCTTCCCGTGTGGGTGACCGTGGGCCGGTCACCACTTTTAAGGTAGGCATCTCTTCTGGTGCAAAGTGGGCGTGGGGGGGGTGACTTCTCTGAGGCCTTTGTCTGGCATTGGAATTCTGTGAAGTAGTCCACATGCAGTCCTTCCTGAGGCCTTTTCCTGAACTCGGGCCTGTTTGGGGGTTCAGACATCCCTGCTTTACGGGGCAGTTAGGGGAAAGGAGGGCAGGGCTCCCTCTTGGCTGTGTCATGACATTGAGCACCTGCAGAGCCGTGCACGTACTGCAACAGGCCAGCCTTAAGCAAACTGTGTGATAGAGTCCTTCTGCTTCCTAGACGTCACCCGTGGGCAGCGCCCTGCCCTGGACACCGTAGAGAACAGAGTAATTGGTAACAAGCCGGGCCCCCAGGATGCGTCTCCCCCGGCGGCCAGCCCCCCGCCCCCACGCCTAGGAACAGCACCGGGCCCCCCGGGTGGGAGCGCTGGCGTGGAGAGCGGAGCGGGCGGCGGCGGCTCCTTAGCCCGTAGGTCGCTGCTCGCCTCCTGGGCCAGAATTTGTCACAACTTCGTTCTGACTCATGCTTCACACGCAGGTTTAGATACGCCGGTGTGTCTTGCAAGTGTTCCTTCCAGACTCACGTGTAACTATACCTCCTGTGATTTGTAGAAGCCGAGTGAGCCGAGCCCTGCGGGGAGGGGTCCCACGCCTCCCCGCCCCCCACGCAGCTTTTGGTGGAAACTCGAGAAGGACGTGATGGTTTTCGGAGTGGGGGGAACCAAGCCTTGGTTGGTCTGGCCTAAGTGTTCTGGAATGTTTGACGTCAGGTGGCATTCAGGCCGCGTGGCCCGGGTGCAGCAGTGCCGCACACGATGGACTGCCGTGCTGGGGACCCCAGGGAGGTGCAGCTTTGACGCCCGCGGCCTTGTCGGACGCCCCGGCCTGCTTCGTCTGTCGAGTGTGATCAGTCTGATGCGTTTCGTCGTCCTCCTCCTCCTGACGCTTCTGCCCACGGCACTCCGTGTCCTCTGTGCGTGGGAGGAGGCGGGGGCGTTCGGAGCACGTGGAGACCCGAGGGTGGTGGCTCGTCGCTCGTCTGCTTTGAACCCTGTTTTCACCATTTCCTGTCATAGCACTTGCGTCCAGGGTATGTGTTGGTAATTTGGAGCATATTAAAGCTCGTCGAATTTGGGTCTTAATAGTACGAACTTCTTTAGAAAGCGGATTTGTAAAGACCTAGGCCACCCGGGGGCAAAGGTTTGTTGACTTACTGTATGGAATCAGAGCAACTTCGTGGCGAAACCAGACACCCACATCACCTGCAGGGCCCGGTGGGCCCTGGGAGCGCGGGCACGCGTGCGGTGCGGAGAAGGCACGACTGTGGCAGGTCGCACAGCTGTCCTTGGCATTGACCGCGGAGCCCAGAAGCGCGGCGCCCAGGTCCCATCCCCACTCGGGAGGCTCTCCGCCTGGCCGTGCGCGTCTCCCAGGGCCCCGGCCGGCGGCACTCGGCGCCTGGGCGTGTTTGCTGTTGCTAAAACACTTGCTGTAAAGGTGCTCAGCGAGCCAAGGCTCTCCTCATTCTGAGCGACGTTTTCCTCAGACCCCGAGTCGTGGTCGTCCCATGTGTGGCGCTAACTAGCGCACGTAAATGGTTCAAAAGGGCTGTGGGTTGAGAACTGACAGGAAAAGCCCACGTTGGTCACAGGAAATAGAAGGTGGGCATTCATGGGTAGCAAGATGGGGACGGAGAGAAATGTCCCCCAGATCTAGAGAACATGGCACTCTGCGACTGCGGAGGGGCGGCCTGGCACCTCCGTGCACCCCCGTGCCCCCACCGCCTGCCCTTCGCCCTCAGCGGGACGACGTGGGGATCACGGGACGGGCTGCGCCATCTCCCTGCACCCCAGTTCCGTTCCTGCGGGGTGCTGGAGAACTGATCTCAGATAGGAAATCGCATCACAACTTTGATGAGTTGCTTTTGGAAATAGAGTTGTTTCCATGCCACAGACATTTGGAGCGAAGTATGTTTATTGAAAAATACATTTTCATAGAAAATATTACAGAACCTGCAATTGAAAACTTATGGCAGTATTTTGGGGAGTGAAATGTTCTACATGTTAATTTGAGGACTAGCTCTGCACTTCCTTCTGCTGCTTTAGAACCGTCGGCTGAATGAACGTTTTCCAAGATCTGAAGTGGTTCATGGAATGGAGGATCTGGTGCTTAAATAATGTATAAATCCAGTTGGGCAGGCGCTGCCTGTCAGTTTTATTAACTTTGACCTTCTCTCCCATTATAAAGACGGTCCGGTAAATATTTAATGGGCCCCGACAGATCCTGACAGTGGGAGGGCGTTCCTGGAACCTGGGAGAGGTACGGTGCCTAACAAACGTCGCCTCGTCATCGGGAGTCCGCTCGCAAGGACAGGCCTTGTTTTTTGGGAAGAGGGGTCCTTCCCTCTGCACGTGCTCTTAGGGGTGCCGTGTACATCGAGACGGTCCAAGATGGTAGAGGCTTTAAAGGACAGAAGGCAGTTAGCTTGCATTTTGCTGTTTGGTTGTTCTTTTGTTTGTTTGTGTGAACAAATGATCAAAATGGTGCCAGGTGGGCGAGGTCACCCTGCCACTGCGCAGTTAGCAGGGCGCTTCCCCTCAGAGTCAGCAGGGCTGGAATGGCTGAGTTTGCATGGACCCTAATGAGATGCAAGGATGAGGAGAGCCGAATGGAGAGCGGATTCCCTGAGCTAAGAGGAGCCCCTGCCAGGCCGCCTTCCCCTTTAATTCCAGAAAGCCCCGTGCATATTGCACTCATTGCACATTCTGCGGGGAAGATCGAAACCCAAGGAGCTGACATTTTGAAACATTGTCTTTCAAACTTGTACTGTCCCTTGCTTCCATTGATTTCCCATTTAAGAAATCTGTAGGAGAAAAACAAATTTGAGCAAAATTCATTGGTCTAAGATGAGTTATCAAAGCTCAATTAGGCCCTGCCCCCCCTTCCACCCTGCGCAGAGCTCCATTTTTATTACGAGTGTGATACATCTTTGTCTTGTGCAGCCACAGGGCTCCCCCAGCAGACCGGGCACGTGAACCCGGAGGCTGTTAGAGGGCAGTGTGGATACTCCAAACAGACGCCTCAGTCCTCCTGGGTCGCTGGGTGTGTCCATTCTTAGAGCCACTTTCATGAAGCAGATCACTTCCGTGGGCTTTGTTTTCTTCCGCAGCACCGCCCCCCACCCCCGCCGGGTGGGGCCGTTTGCTTTGCAGAATGCGGCTGCCCTTTGCACCCTGGCCCGGCCCCTTTCAAATGGTGCTCCCGGTTTTCATTACCATGAGCTGTAACGGAGCTGACTCTGCATAGGAAATCTATCCTTCGAAGAGCATTTTGAAAAGAAATTGATTCTGAGCTTCAGAACGAATTACTTTTGTATGTTCAGTTAATTCTAAATAAATGTTTGCAAGACCTTCTTAATTTGAGAAGGGAGGGAGAAGCATGCTAGATGGTATACATGGTCTCAGTCCAGATTCTTAGCTCGGCATTTTCACATTTGAACGTTATATTTACATCTGGCCAAATTGGAATACCTTTCAAGGATGATTTTATTATGAGGTTGGTGACAACTCTTGTGATCTAAAAGTATAAGGGGATGGGATTAAAAAGGAAGGTGGGAGTTATTGTCACGTGTCAAACTAGATATAAGCTTCATTCGGAGGTGCTGAGAGAGAGTCAGTTGTATTTTAAATAAAAAGACCCTGCTAGTGGGGGTTGGGGAGGGGGATGACGGTCGTCTGCATTGGGACACAAGGGAACTTTCTGCAGGGATGGAAAATTTTGTATCTTGATTGGGTGGCAGTTTTACAGGTATATACATGATCAAAACTCATCAGACTGGACACTTAAAGTGTGTGCTTTATGTAAATTATAACTCAATAACTTGGATTTTTTTTTTGAAGGCCTGTTTAGTTCAGAATGCAGCAGTCTTATTTCTCTTTTCCAATAGAGAAGGAGGTCTAGAGAAGTAAAGTGATCTGTTCTAAGTAACCTCGAAGCTCAGCAGTTTGTCCAGAACAAAGCAAAGGAAGCTGGCTCTGAGCCCATTAAAAGTGTGTGGCTTCCTCTCCTCCACTGTATCCCGGTTACATGTGCAGGGAGTGGAATCAACTTCTCCATCCCTTTCTGTCCCCGAGTCTGTGTCCATTTGTACACATTGTTATGAGACACATCCACGAGCTCCTTCTTACGGTTGGTACTCATACCCCAGCCATTGAGGACAGGCGCAGTGCTTCTGAGCGCTCGCTGACCAGCGGTTTGGTTTGTTTGCAGCCACTTAGGACCGGGGAGTGATGGTGACAGGCGTTCCCAGAACGAATTCATCTTTACGAAAACCCTCTGGATCTTTTTCTAAAAATTGGCGTAGGCTTTAAAACCAATTACATAAAACACATATGAACAGTGGTGAAAAGTAACAGAAGAAAGGAAAAAGTTACTTAAATTCTCTTGCTTAGAAATACACATTCAACATTTTAGCAACCATCTTTCTAATGTAACCTGTGTTTTTGTCTGCAACAAGATGATGTCAAGTTCTTTGCGTATTGTAACCAGTTTCCCAGTTGTTGTTGGGCTTTTACATTGTTTCTAGTTCTTCATCATTGTGTAATGCTGTGATGAACAACCCCATGCATGTTTCTTTTCCTGTTTGTCTGTCTCCTTATGAATACTTCCTTGACGCAAAATGCTTCCAGCGTATTTGATATCATTTAAAATGTTCTAAAGGGGTTAGATGTGTCAGGTGTTGATAGTTTAATACCCTCGTGCCTCGCTTTCACCAAACATTGTTTCTTCCCCTTTGTTCTGTTTTTCCCTGCAGTTGCAGTACCATGCAGGCCTAGCATCTGGCCTTTTGAATCAACAGTCCTTGAAACGTTCGGCTAACCAGATGGGCGTATCCGCCAAACGCAGACCCAAGGCCCAGCCCACCACGCTCGTTTTACCACCTCAGTGAGTAGTGGGTGGGAACAAGTCCTTTTGTCCCCACGAACTCGACTTTGTGCTTGTTTTGGCTCGTGGAAAGTTATTTTTGCGAAATTGCTTCTTTCTTTTAAGAAGGTATCTGTTAAGATTAGAAACCAGGCAGGTAGGTAATGTACTTGGCATAGATCTTAAATGAAGCGATTACCGTGCGCTTCATAGTGTATGTTCTTCGTGTGACATTTCCACCTAAGATACCTCGTAGCTTGTTCTTGCTTTCTTTGTCACGGTCCCACAGGAGGCAGAGGGTGAGTACCGTGGGCCTTATTTTACGGGTCGGGCAGCCGAGGAGCACAGGTCACTAGGCTGCAGGCCACCTGGGGAATTTGGTAGGGCCGTCATTAGCGTCGGTGCTGGCTCACTTTTTCTTGTTAAAAATAGTTGTGTACGTGTTCTTCCCTTTCCCGACAGGAAAGAGAATTGTGAGCTCATACCACAGCCTGGTAACCTTCTTCACACGTGCACACCCCCTTAGAGCTCCACCCAGGTCAGGCCTGTGGCCACCATGTCCCGAGTCCCGTGAGGGGTCCCCCTGTTCCCTGTCGGTAGGTGTGCCGCCTCGCTCCCCAAGTTTAACACCACTCTGACTTCTTTGAACAATTATTTTTACCTGTTCTTGAACTTCATACAAATGGAATCACACAATATATAACCTTTTCTATCAGTTTTTTTCATTCAGCTTGATCTGTTAGTTTCTTCCAGGTTGTTTGTTCTTTGTTGTTGCTGTGTAGCATTCCTTCTAAAATGTCACGGTCGATTCGTTTACCTGTTGGGAGATTTGTGCTTAGATGCCCCGGTAGATGAGGACCAGGGCTCACTCAGTGACATGGACTCGGAGCTGTGAACACAGCAGTCTCTGCTGCTGACTTTTCTGTGAGTGTGCACAACCCCCTGTGAGGCAGGGTGCTCGTGAGGCTCGACCTGGACACTGGAGTCCCACCCCACCCCCCGCCCGCCGTCCTTCCATACCGCTGTCATTACGTCCTCACCTACAAACCGCGCTGCAGATGAGACTCAGGTGTTTGTCCTTAGTCGGTTTCTGTTTGATTAGCAAGTATTTATTGTACCTACTCTCAGCCAGTCATTGTCCCTGGCTCTGGGAATGCAAGCATGAGCAAGACAGACGTGGTCCCATCTTCCTAAAGCTTTTTGTTTACTGGGGGAGAAAGACCCCACGAGGCACCTTGGAACAGATTAATGAATACAGAGGTACCGTAACTTCCGGTGACGATTAGTGCTCAGGAAGGGGACCCACAGGGCGGGAGCAGTGGGACTGGGAAACGGTTTAAATCGCTGTGTCTACAAAGGGCTCTCTGAAAGGGATGGCCTTGGGTGGAAACTTGGAGAATGAGGAGGGGAAGGCCGGTGAGGAGCCAGGAGGTGACAGGGGACCTTTCCTTCGGCGGGGGTGGGGGGGTGGGGGGGGCACTTAGACCGCCATTTCTCGGAGACTGCAGGGACAGCTTCTTTGGATGACGCAAGGCCGTGTGTGTGCTGTTGGGCAGGAGGCCTCTCGGTGAGCCTTATCTGCCGCTCCTCGTGTGCGGATGTGGTTCTGCAGACCTCAACCTCAGCTCTCCGAAGTCCAGCGGGCCTTGTAACTTGTCATTTTCCCTGCATGGGTTGTCTACCGAGGCAAGATGTTTGGCGAGAAGTGAAAGGCTTTCTAATGGTCCCGTAAGACTGGAGCCAGAAAGTATTTCTTGCTAACTCTCTCTTGACAAAAGTCAGTTCTTAGTCCATCTGTTCACCGTTTGTTAATTTGCATTGTCTTGAAAACTGTTTACAGGTGACATGCTATTATGGGGACACTTAGAAACTATTTTAAGCACCAAGGCAATCAACAGACTCTGTTCACATGCCAAAAAAGAAAAGAAAAAGAAAAAAAAAGGTGTTCACAACTGTCATTATAAATTTATAATAAATCACTCAAAATACTTAGTTTCAAAGAGAAAGGTGGTTAATGTGTCCTAAGAATACAACGTTGAAATGATTTCCTATACTGAGGAGCCTGTTTCCTGTGAAAATTGACTGTTGCTTTTCACATCATTGAGCTTTGGGGGCTTACATTATCCTGGATTGCTTTATAGAACTGCTGCTCAGTAGGCAGGATCCATGTCTAAAGGTCATTCAGTGCACTTTTATCGAGCACCTACTACGTGCCACTTACTCGTTAGATGTCAGGAATAGAAACACCAGCAAGGCATAGCTGCTGGCTTAATTGGATTATAGAATTGAATTAAAAAGTAGGGTACTAGTAATACATTCATATTGTAGATTTTTGGAAAAAGCAAAGATAACATAAAAGAAAAATGACCAATACTGTCACCCTGAGAAAGCTATTGTTAAGGTTTTGATGGATATTGTTCTACATTTTTCCTATGCATGTGTAATATCTAATTTTTAAAAACAAAAAACAACCTCCAAAAAGATTGTCTTACCATATTGTTCTGTATCACATCCCAACATTTACTGAATGTAATTGTTAGCTTTTTAAGGTAGTATAATTTGATCTGTGGAATATTTAAATTTGCATATTAATCAGCCATGTGTTATGGTTGTAGTCTGTGGAACACTAATTACAAAATTTTTATTATAAGCATGGCATTACCATAAAATAACTTTGTCATTAAGAAAATCCTTTGAACGCCCTTATAAAACATCACTCAAATCCTCCAAGGTTGCTACATTTATTACCTATTGCTGTGTAACAGATTGCCCCAAAACTTAGTATTGTCACAACAGTCCACAGAATCTCTCACATTTTCTGTGCGTGGAAAGCCTGCGTGATTCTGGCTCGGAGTCTCGTCAGATTGCAGTCACGTGTCAGCCAGGTGGTCATCTGAAGGTTGGGCTGGGGTTCCAAGGTCACTTCCAAGGTGGCTTGCTCACATAGTTGGCACGTTGGTGCTGACTGTGACAGGAGACCTCACTTCCTTTCCACAAGGCCTCTGAGTATGGGCATGGCCAGCAGATAACTTCTCCCGGAGCAAGCAGTCCAGCAGGAGAGCCTGTGGAGCTCCCTCTGATGACCTAGCCTCAGAGGACACACCGTGTGTCAGTTCCACCCCTTTCTGTTTGTGACGTTCCCCGGGGAAGGCTGAGACGCTCCGTTTTGAAGGAAGGAGTGTCGGAGAATTGGGGACATGTTTTAAAACCACCACAATGGCCAGTGAGGAGGGGCATGCACGGAGGGAAGGCTGGCTGAGCCCGTAAATAACCGGTGCAGGTGTTTGTTCAGCGGGTAGTCACGCAGGGCCCTCCAGGGGCTGGTTCTCTGCTCGTGCTGGCGATGTGGAGATGGAGAAGTTGTAATTTTGGCTTCTGGGAAGCTCTGAGTGGGGTCAGAGGGACAGACTCAGAGGAAAGTGCCCGAGAAAGCCCGGGGCAGGGTCCTGAGAGAGCTCCCCTCTGGGGGGCCTAGCCACGCGTCCAGCCCTCCTCCGCTGGACGCTGCTTTAAGAGCGCTCGCGTGGGCTCGCAGGCTGCCACGGAGAGCGTTGTTTCTGATGTGAATGCTGGAGGGGCCGCCCCTCACTTGCCCTCCTCCAAATGCTGTGGCTGTTGGTGTGGTGACGGATGGGTTCCTGCGGTGGCTTATGTCAGCAGTTGGATGGCAGGACGGCTGCCGCGACAGAGGCACCGGCTCCAAGTGTACAGCACCCGCGGGCGTGGCAGGGATGCGGGCGGTTTGCACAGTGTGCCTGTGTTTAAAATGCAGTTGGCCCCAACAGTCTTGGAAGGCTCAGAGTCGCCGAGTTCCCTTAGGATTAGCGATTCGTGGGATGGATGAGTCCCGTCCTTCGTCCCGCCGAAGACGCTTGTAGAAGGACAGAGACGTTCCTGATGAAAGGCCTCTGGGCGCACGCGTGTCCGGAGAGCGCTCAGAGCGAGCTCACGGCGGCATGCCCGTGTGCCCCAGTTGTCTTCCACGGAGGAGACACTGTCCTTCTCAGAGAAGAGCCGTGTGCCCTGCGCTGGGTACCTCGCAGGGAGGTGATCAGTCTGGACAACGACGGTCGTGTCGGGCTGACTCCGTGGTGCATTTAGAGATACCTTTGTGTTTAATGTCAGCAGTAGCCCTGCTTGCTTTGCTCTGTTCCACAGTGGCCTCACCTCTGTGACGGGCTGTTAGTGTACTTTCGTAGTAACATGGGGCACCGGTTTTGAGCAGTATTGCCAGTTGCATGTCCTCTGCCTCCTGGGTTTCCACAGCTCTGCCTGCTGAAGTGCTGGCTCTCCATCTGTGTTCTGACTTTGCACACACAGATCTCATGTATGTTTGAGGGAATAAAATAAATTGTTTTTCACTCATATGTGGAATATAAAACTGAAAGCAACAAAGAAAAATAATGAACAAACAAATAACCCATGGACACAATCAATAGTTTAATGTTTATTTGGGGACAAGTGGGGAGGGGTGGGAGAGGAGGGAGGAGAAGTCACATTAGGTGGTGAACTTATTATACAACAAGTTGACAATGCACTGTAGAACTATACGCCAGAAACCTGTGTAATCCTTGCTAACAGATGTCACCCAGTAAGTCTAACAATAAAAATACATTATAATAAATAAATAAATAAAAAGGAAAAACAAAAACTAAATAAATTGTTTGCAGAAAGGTTCTCTTTTTAAGATTGCCTCATGCCCGGGAAGTCGTGGGGACGGGCAGTTTGTGCATCACGTCCCTTAGGTGGGAAGGCCCCGCCTGCTAAGGAGGGCGCGTCTCCGTTCCTAGGCTCCCTTCTTTCTAGCCCCCAGGACGTGCTGTGCGTGCTCCCCACCATGGGCAGCCCTCCCGCTTGCCCATCAGGTGCAGCCTGCTGCCCCCACCCCCAGCCACTTCTCTGCTGGTCACCTGTCTGCCCCGCCGTCGGCACTCCCCTGCCCCCGGGTCCCTGCTGGTCGTGTGCGGACGCGCTTACCTGCAGCCGGCCCCACGGTCCCCGCCGCCTCCAGCTGCCCCTCCGCCCTGTCCTTGCAGCAGAGTTGCAGCTCCTTGGTCACGCCAGGGGACCGCTGTCTGCTTCCTGGCCCCATACCCTAGTTTTGTCCCTTCTGGAACGCCCCATAAGTGGTGTCCTGTAGAGCAGTATTTTCTTTCGGGTTTCTTCTGCCCAACCCGATGTGTTCGGGGTCCTTTACATTGTGTGGGTCAGTGGTTGGTTCCCTCTGGTCACCGAATAGTACTCCTTGGTGCAGCTGAGAGTCTTCCAGGGGCACCTCGTCAACAGCTCTCGTCGGCGTCGTCCAGCACCCCACGGGGCGCGGCGCCCTCCCTTCCCGCTCCCGTTCAGGCTGACTTAGCAGGTGGGAGTAACACAGCAGCACAGCCAACATGTGCAGGGACCCGTGTTCTGGAAGGAACTGCCGCCGACTCAGGAGCTAACAGACATGACATGGCATGCACCCCCGGGGTTCCCGTGTTTGAACAACAGATTGCCTTCCGTACGGCCACTAATTGGCCTTTGGGAGTTTGGCTGAAAGAGCTCATTTCCTGCCACCGCCTTGCACACTAATTCCCAAGAAGATCGTTGACTTGAAATTCCACATGGTGCTCCTCCAGATGATTGGACTCTTTCCAGGCTGCGTGGTGAATGCTGCTCCTGTTCTTGAAAGGCGGAGGCTCACGTTGTCTTCTGCTCGTTGTGAAGCCCGCGGGCATCACAGAGAGCAAGGCCGCAGCATGATTCCGTCCTTGGAGGTGGTGAAGGAGCCTGGGAGCCTGCCGCCGTCACCAGCGCTTCAGCCGCGCAAGGCGAATGTTGGCCGGGGTGGAGCGCGCCGAACCCCGGGCTTCCTGGCTGCTGTGTCGTCATCGCTTCTGTTGCTGGTTTTCAAGACCTTTTCTGGAGGAGTTCTTCCTCTGCCACATGGACACGAAACTCCAGGTTTCTGCAGTTGCTCTGCCCTTGGAAAAACTGTGACAGAGGTGTCATTTGAATCCTGTGAGCGTGCTTCCTCGCTGGGACCCCGTTTTCTTCTTGGTCACTTGGGCTTCATTTTGCCCCCTGAGGTCTTGGTGCTTGTTGAGAGCAGAATTTGCTAGTTGGTACTGAATTCTCCAACTTAGATGGTGATCGGAGCCTTGAACGAGAATACTTGGCGTTGCTTTTCCCTGGCGTTGGGTTTGCCTCTGAGCAAGCCCACAGGGAGTCAGCCACGAGTGAGGAGCAGGCTGGCTCACTGCCACGAGCATGGTGTCCTGAGTCTCCCCCTTTGCAGGGATGCTTAGCCCCGGGCCGACTCGCCCCGCGCTGGGGCTGCACCGAGTGTCCCCGAGAGCAGGCGGAGTGCGCTGCAGCTGACGTTCCCTGAGTCTTAGGAAAAGTCTTCAGAACTTGAGTAGAAGTTCACTAAATCCTTCTTTCCCTACTGGCAAGTATTAAGTAACAATATCATTAAATACCACTGAGAGGCCGTGTAATAAAGAAATAATCCTTGGCCTTGGTGGCTGTAACTCTCCAGAAGAGTTGAAATTGAGAATATAATTAAAGATTAAAACATTGTTTGCATTCTAGAACATGGAGAAATCTTTATTTCCGTTGTGGGACCATATTAATAAGGAAGAGATCAGTTTCCAATAAGCACCGCGATGGAAGCGCGGTTATTAACATCAGCACGTTGCAGCTGCCGACTCAGCCCTCCTGGCCTTCCTCCTGCAGGCCTGGTGCTGGCTCCGGGAAGGGTGAGGGGTACCACTCTTCCCTCAAAAAGGGTATCATCCACGTCTGTTCAGGGTCCCGAGTTGGGAGAGGAGCATTCACAAAGCAAGGCTCACCCGTGTGCAGGCCTTCCTTCCTGTACTCCATTGTCTCTCTCTGTTTTGTCAGTGGAATAGTTTTCCTCCCACAGTAGGCTCTCCGTTAACCGGAACTCAAGCATCCGGCACAGATTTGCTCGGGGGTGTCCGCTGCTTGAGTTCGGTGAACGGAGCGTCTTCCTACGTTTGTCTGGCACCTACCGGTCCCCACGGTGCCGGCTCACCGAGCGTCCTCTGTGTTCGTTTCTGAGAAAGGTTAAAGGTTGGTGGGAAGTGGCGTACCTCGGTCTGAAGGTTTGATAGCTCGGGCCGGGAAATGTCAGGCCATCTTGGCGGTGACAGCAACGCTTTGTGGCCAGATGTGTGCTGCTCAGGGCTCCTGCGAGCGGGGCCCCTGCTGACCGGGCTGGGCCGGGTCAGCCGCACAAGCGGCCCGGCGTCCCCCGCTGCGTGCTCTTGTTGCTCTTCACGCGCGTTTGGTTCTCGCCTGCCTTGACGCTGGGCCAGCAGCGCTTCGAGGCCACGGTCGAGGCCACGGTCGAGGGGTGTTCCTTGCGTGTCCGGTCCTCCACGTGGCCTTGTTCTCCTCGCTTTTCAGAGTTCCTCGTTCAGGGGCCCAGAGAAGACACTCGGTGACGGTCCCTGAAATGTCCTTTTTCATGGGCTCGTGTGCTCCTGCTCTGGGCGGGTGGAGAAGGAAAGCGCCTCTCCCGGGCGGGGTGACTGGGAAGGAAGAGGGTGGCTCGCTGACGGACGGAAGGAAACCTTCAGCTCCCAGCCCCTGTGAGTGTGCCTTCCACAGCTCTCCACGGCCTGCGCCACTGTCCTGGTGCTCCACGTAGACCGGACACGCGCCTCGCCGGGGCTCGGGCACTGATGGCTGCATGAGGGAGCCCTGAGGGCCAGCTGCCGTGCGCGCGCACACCCCGCTGCTGAGGCGGACCCCACCTTTCTGCAAGCCCTTCTGGGCCTGCGTTTGTACTGCGCGTGGCTCTTACTCAGTTGGAAGCGTGAATGCTGGATGCCGAAACGCCTGGGAAGCAGGAGCCTTTGGACAGACAGAAATGCGGGCGGGCGAGGACTTGGAGTTGGGGTCTGGCTCAGCCGCGTGGGGGTGGGTGGGACGGGGTGTGAGGTTTCCGGCAGCAAGCAGGTGCCACCCCAGGAGCGGCGGGCTGGGGGCCCCTGCGCAGGGCTGGAGCGGGGAGAGCGGTGTCTCAGGAAGATGAATCGGGCTGTGGAGTGCCGATAAAGAAGGTAGTCCTTGTTAGCTGTTTAACAGATGATTGGTTCGTGTTACTTGCATCGCCTCTCTGGGCAGGAAGAAGATCTCTGGGAGAAATAAAGGAAGACTCCCTCATGCATATTAATGTAATAATCTGTCTATGGAGAATAAGTATAGGGACATTTTGTTTTAAATGCTGTATGTCGTTGTGCTTCATTAGCATGTGTGTTGTAAAAGAGCCTCTCCCCCCCTTGAGAGAACCATATTTAGCTCAGCTAATAGCCACACGCTGCAATCTGTGCTTGTCACGGTTGTCACACTTTAGAAGAGCTGCTTTGCTCCCCTGCTTTGCTCCCCTGCTTCGGCCAGAGCGGGTCCTGCGGCCACCCAGCCTCCGCAGTGCCGGCCGGAAAGCCAGGAGGAAGTCCCAGAGCCTGTCTTTAGTCCAGAGCCTCCATCTGACCTTTGGCCCCTGTGTTTGGGTGTTGCAACCCTTCACTCAGCGAGCATCTGCTGAGCACTTTGTTCAGGTGTGTGCATGGTCAGGCTGGGAGGCTGGAGGTGCAGAAGCACTAGTGTCTCCAAGCAGATGACAAGGATAATGAATTCCCTTCGAGCATCGGCTTGAGGTGCTCATGGCCTTCGGTGAAATGTTGGGATGGAGACGATTTGCTTTCACGTAATACTCCAGCCTCCCCCTTCTCCAGAGTGTTGCAGGGAGGGGCTGTGATAAAAGTCGTTGCTAATTGTTGAAACTGGCTGATGAGAACATAACAGGAGCGCATTATACTGTTGTATCTACTTTTGTGTCTATTTGAAATTTCTTCACAGTGAAGTGTTTTTTTTTTTTAATGTGGGTCTGGAGCCTGGATTGTTGTTGAAGTAACAGTCTAGGTAATCAGTGTAGGGATGACAGGAGCTGTCTGGGGAGTGCGTGGGATCCACCAGGGGTTGTGGGGGTTGGGGGAGCCTGTGAAGGGACCCTTACTCTCTGCTCCTGGTGCTGGCCTCCCTCTCGGTCCTGTATTTGTCTCAGGCCCATGGTGACATACATTAAAGTTTAAAGCCCAGTGTCTTCCATAGATGCTGAATCAAATTGTACAAAACAGAAAGCCATAATAAAGAACTTGGCCATTAAGCACTATGTCAAATGTGGCAGGCTGCAGAGTCAGTTTAAAAATTATATTTCATTGCATCCTCTAATTGCATTTCTCCTTTACAAGGTGATTTTATCCAGGAAGACAGCTGTCTAGTGTGGTTATTACATCACTCTGGCCATTATTGGGCCAAGGAAGAAAAGAGATGGGTGGTTGTATAGTGTAGCTCCTCAGTTGGAAGCTGGATCTGTTTTAATCCCTTTTTGCATAACAAAGAGCTTCAGGATTGTTCATGTTTTACTTAGACATTCCCAGCCCAGGTTGGATGTAAGTGAATCAATCTCTCTCTCTCTCTCTCTCTGTCTCTCTGTCTCTGTCTCTGTCTCTCAGGAATGGAAAGTAAGGCTGTCGGCCTTTTGATGTGTCTCTCTTTCTTTCTCTGCCATGTAGGCTATTAGGAACCCATAGATTTGGGCCCAGAAAGTCCCTATTTAGGGTTACAAGTGATCAAGGAGTGAGCTAGTTTCTCTGTTCACCTGTGCTGGTAACCGCTCCTAAGCTCTGACAGGCACAGTGACCTCGGTGCCGTAAGAACAGGTGTGAGCAGGAAATGGCTTTGCCTCTAAGTGTGACGCTTTTACTGCAGAGTGAATTCGGCCAGCCACTCTGGTGACAGCCCTTGTTGGCGGTGAATACCCAGGGATTTTTAAGACGAGAACAGAGCATACCTGTTTGTAGCTTCCTGAGGCGTCAGGTTTGCTTAGTGTAGAAGGAACTGGTCGTCGTCTACTTCTGTTTGGAGGCAGTTTCTCCACCTGGATTAAGCTCTGCGCTCAGGGCCTGCCAGTCCTTAGGATGAGCCATCGAGGTCAGCCCTCACTCTGAGCACATTCTGACCGCTGGACAGAGTGGACGAGAAAGGGCCCAACCAGCCGGACGTGGGTTCTCGCAGCCCGGGCCGCGCCGCAGAGCCTGTGGGAGCCCTCGGCAGGGTGAGGCCCCGCCGTCCGTCTCGTGAAGCGACTCCCGGTTGCCATGTCAGGAGGGGGCGCGGGGCCGCCGTGGGCAGAGCGTCTGAAGACAGAGGGAGACTCAGCAGAGCTTCCTGCTCCGGGCCACCCGTGGGAACCCGCTAGAATTTAAGACTCAGAAGGGAGCCTGATTTGGCTGCTCCCTCGTCTGCTCCCACGTGTGCCCAGTGTGGTCAATAGTAGTCACTTCTCTGACCAGTTTAGTGTTGGCCTGTGACCCTTGGGGACCAGAAGAAGACAGTCTAGTCTGGTGATATTTTACTGTTTTCCTTTGACTGCACTTTTATTTTATATTACTGATTTGGACCTTCTAGTTAAGTTAGTATCTGCAAGTAAGCATGTTGCTTTGTCCTTATGGACACTTTTAAATATATTTATGTAAATCGGAAGTACACAGTTTAGTTCATTACAGTTTTGATGTGTAGTCTTTCTTCCTTTATTGCACATATGCATACGAGTGCTGTCCAGAAAGTACCCAGCCGTGTAACGTGAAAACTCGAGGCCTTGACGGCTGCGTTTTTTCCCGACAGCCCCCGTGTACTTGTGAAACCATCATCACCTTGCCGTCATCAAGGTAATGCACGTAGTCATCACCCCAAAGTCTCCTCGTGCCCCTTTGTCATCCTGCTCACTCTGTGCCTCCATCCCCAGATAACCACTGGCCTGCTTTTCGTCATTATAGGTTAGTTGACATTTTCTAGAAGTTTATACACATGGACTCATACTTTAAATACTCTTTTTTTTTTAATGTGACCTTTTTATTCAACATAATTATTTTGAGATTCATCTGTATTGTTGCATGTGTCAGTAGATCATTTCCTTTTATTGCTCTGTGATATTCCATTGAATGGGTCCAGCACGATTTGTTTGTCTGTTCATCTCTTACCGCACGGCTGGGTGGTTTCCAGTTTTTGACGATTGCAAATAAAGCCAGTATAAACGTTCGTGTTCAAGTCTTTGTATGGACATGTGCTTTTATTTCTCTGGGGTAAACACTAGGGGTACAATATCTAGGTCACATGGTAGGTGTGTTTGAGACATCGTGGTACTGATTTCTGAAGTGATTGGATCGTTTTACTTTCCTGTGAGCACACGACACTTAAGGATGCGCCAGTCCCTCACCACACCCGATGTGGTCAGCCTTCCACGGTAGACATTCTGGCGGCCATGTACGGGTATCTCCTTTTGGTTTTAGTGTATTTCTGTAATGACTGACGGCTGAAGCACCCTTCACATGCTCAGTTACCATTTGTATATCCTCTTCGGTGAAGTGAAGGGGCAAAGGTGGAGGTCAGCTGCATGGGACGTACTTTTGAGACCTGTAGGTTTCCTCTCCTTTGATGGCTTTTAAAAATCCTGTCGCGTAGAGCCTGTCAAGGATTAATTATTCTGTATAGGTTGATCGCTGAGTACCTGTTAAGCACCTACTGTGTGCTCGTCAGGCCAGCAGTTGCTGTGGGGAGCTCAGAGGAAATAGTAGTCAGGGCGGGGGCAGCAGGAGCCCAGACCCTGCAGCTTCCGCTTGGACACGGCAGGTGTTTCCGCACCTTGTCCCTCGCCACTCCTGCGCCTGCGTCATGGCTGTGGGTCCGCAGTTGGTTGGTGCTCGCTGGCTTTTAATGTGGTTCACCCTGATTTTTCGGGATGGGGTTCTCGTCTTTGAACCACAGAGTCTAAACTCTTGCTGTTCTTTATCTTTAATTGGTTATTTATTTGCAGTCTGCTCTGCTTTTCATTCGTTTGTAAAATTCGGCAAATAAAATCTGATGCTGATAATGCTAGGTGCTGGATATTCAGTGAGAAATAAACCTTCCTTTAAGAAACTTGGAGTGTCCCGGGGAGATGAGGAAAGAGACCATCAGAATCCAAGAGAAGGACATGGAATTGACACTTGGGTGCCAGGAAAGGTTCCCTGGGGGGTGTGGGCTCAGAAAAATTAAAATTTCCTATAAATGGACTTAAATACAACGTTGGTGTCTCTTGCAGGACGGCCTAAGGCAGGCCCACTACCCATTTCCCCATGAAAGGAGGCAAAGGGAAGGGGCCCGGGGAGGCAGAGGCTGCAGGGGCTGAGAAGCAGGACTGCCGAGTAAGCCTGCCCCCGGCCTCCCTCTCTTCTCCACGGTCCTCCTGCCGGGGCCGCTTCCGAGACCGGGAGAGACGGCTGGGCACCAGCTCCCAAGGGCATCGCTTTCCCTCTGTGCACCGTAGGTGCTGTCTTCTCTGCATACCACATGCGGAAAAGCAGGGGAAGCTGCCAGGAAAGGGGGCCTGAGACCCAACGCCCCTTCTCTGGCTCTCCCTGAGGCAGGCAGTGCACACTCATCTTGGGTCCAGGAAACCTTGTTCTGTACTTTAGTGACCACAGTGAGGGACGTGCCGGGCTTCAGTCTCAGACCAGACTTACAGAAGACCCTGGTCTCTACCGTGGTGGACACGTCATGAACGGACAGGACAGCCTTTGGGGTTCCCCTGTGTGCCCCACCCACAGAGAGTCTCCACTGTGCATTGTTGAGCTGAACCTCCTCACGCCCCTCGTTTGTTGTATTTGGGGCTCAGGCGGGTAGTCCCAGCAAGGTCTTTTAAGGGGATGTGACTCTTGGCTCTAGGGGCCACCTCCATACACAGGGAGTGGGATTTGCAGGGACCTCGTGTCCCCAGGGGAGAACGCTAGGGTTCTTCACTGCAGGTTCAGTAACCTGTCCCCTCTCCATCCCCAGCCCCACTCGTAGCCCCAGAAGGTTCCCCTGGGTCCTGTTCCTTCCGCTCCTCGCTCTCACACTTACATCTCAGGCCTCCGAGGAAGCATCCTTGTAAGTCTCTCATGGTCTCAAATAAAATCTCATCTCATTTCTGTCACAGCAGTAAGCCGGCCTAAATCTCAAGCACAGTAGCTCCAGAACCATGTTCTTTTCCTATCTGATTTAAAAAAAAATTTTTTTTTTTGGTAGACTTGGGCACCTTGGGAAAAATAAAGTAATTGAAATTAAGTAAACAAAAGCCACCAAATTATTTTTCTTTCTCTTTGCCAGAAATCCATTTCTTCTTACCAGTTAGAATGGACCCACCCCCACTCGCAAGTGTGACTGGCACAGCACTTGACTTTACACGTCAGGCATGGGGCTAGGATTGGCTCTTACAAGTTAACTTCGCCTCTCCCTTTCTTTTTTTTTATACTTTTAAAATTTTTAACAAAGGACACTTAAAATTCAAAGGTCTCCTAAGACCAATTAATTCAATGCAGTTCACTCAGCAGACATTTAGACAGTCTGTGGCACTGCCCGGCCCCCTAAGGAGCCTCTGATGTTGAGGGACGTGTCCAGAGTGTCATGAAAACCCAGACCCCTCGCTTCCCTGGGAAGGGAGCTGAGGACGCAGGTGGTGACGTGTCCTCAAGGCAGTCACGGAGAACGGCTGTACCGGACGGGGCCAGGGCTGGCCCTCGGACTGCTTCGTTCTCGGTGCTCCCGGGGACACTCTGTCTCCCATTCTTGGGTTGCTGGGGGCAGGGGAGGGAGATGGAGGAGGAAGAGAGAGGAGGGAAAAGCCCGAGGGTATTAAAAAGTCGTGTCTTTTCAGGTGTTTTGGGTGTATCACAATTCCCACCTGGGTTTTGCTGCTCCCACGTGTCCCTGAGTGGGACACCCCCTGGTTGCGCATTGAGCGTAGCGTGGGAGCCTCGCAGGGCAGACGGGAGGGGTTATCGGCTAGTGGGAACAGATACTTCTGTTCTACAAAGGAGCCCGGATTTATAGACTCAGAGTTCAAAGAAATGAGAAGAGAGATCACCGACCCAAGTCGGATCTGCAGCAAGGGAAGAAGCACCCTAAGGCCAGTGAGTCATGAAAGCCAGCCTGCCAGGCTCTCGTGTGATTCTCCCACTCGCCCTCCAGAGGTGCTGTCACTGTTCCTGCCTTCACGAACCAGGACACCAGGCTCGCACCTCGTCCAGGGTCTCCCGGCTGGGAAGGGGTGTGTTTGCGTTCAAACCTGGGCACTGGGACTCCAGAAGCCACACGTCTGAGCTATACAAGGTAGAACTGTGCCTCGTAGTCACGGAAGCAGGTGGAATTTGGGGTGCAGTGTATGTATTTGGGATCAACACGTGTTTAAAGGAAGGGGGAAGACTGCCAACTGATACAGGCCCAACAAAGCCTCGTCCAACCGGGAGCATTCCGGAGTGTGTGTCCCCTGTGCGAGCTGTCCTGGGCCTTCATACCCGGTACTGAGTTAGATGCAGGCCTTCGCGAGGTGTGGGCACGGGTGAGCGTTAGATGCAGGCCTTCGCGAGGTGTGGGCACGGGTGAGCGTTAGATGCAGGCCTTCGCGAGGTGTGGGCACGGGTGAGTGGCCAAGGTGCTTTCATTGCTTCAATGGTAAGTTAGAAAATAGGCTGCTTTGGGCTTCGGCAGCCACTGATACAGTTAGGATGTGCCTCTCTGGCTTCTAAGGGCTTCCCGGCTAGGCTGGAAGAACATGGAAGTAGCAGCTCTGCTTTAAGACGTAAGTTCTGAATGATGGCATCTGAGGGGATGTCTCTTTCGGCAGGTGCAGGCATAGGTCTCTGGTGGCACCTGCGTTTTTTGAAATGCAGCTGTGCCTTGGCATAGCAAGCGTCTGTTATTTTGTATGGCTGCCTTAAAGGTATTTGGGTACAAGTAGCAGTTATGATAAACTGTCAGAAGTGTCTTGGGAGGGAAAACAAGCTCTTCTTTTGTGCCTCTGGGTGATGATTTAGAAGACACGACTCACTTCACTCTGCTCTTTAGCACACCTCCAAATTTCTGCCCCTGGAATGCCACTGACATTGATTAATGAATTGACTACAAGTGCTTATGGATTTCCCAGTCCAGGTCTGATCAGCGCACGGTGTTATGTGCCCTTGACTATGAGGTGCTTGCAGTCCAGTTGAAGGGGGAAATTACGTTCCAAGGCAGGTAAGCGAGTATCAGTTGCAGATGATTTGTACAGACAGCCCCAATGGGGAGCTCAGGTCCTCTGGGAGGTAAGTTTGGGCAGATTTCCTTCCATGAAAATTCTAGATCTGGGCAGAACCTAGGGTGCTGGGGTAGGTCTGGCTTTCAGACTACAGGACATGGAGTTCAGGATGAACCAAGAGACCAGCCATATCCTTCTGGGGTGACACTGACATCAGTGACCAGGTGGGCTGTAGGACCAAGGTATGAATCCCAAAGGACTAGGCCAGTGGTTCTGAGCTTTTGTCGGAATCCCAGACACTCCTCGCCTTCAGAAAATATGAAGGATGCTCGGTAAACGTGGGTAGGATCACTGTGCTGACTACTGCCCCAGGGACAAGGACCTGGGATGCTGACCCAGACAAGCACCTGCTGTCCTGGAGATTGCAGTACTGTGAGCCTATGCAGTGCATGCAGGTTCCAGACCCCAGGTCAAGAACCTGAGGGTTGATCACAAAGAGGGAGACTAGGTAGAGGTCAAGGACTAAACAGAAGATGTCCATCAGAGCAGGAAGGTTCCAGAGGGTTGACTCCTTGGAGCATCACTGAGTTGTTAGAGGTGAGCCGTAGGTATTTAGTGTTGTACCGGGTGTCTGTGTACTCGGCCATGGCTGGGGAGAGCCCTGCTAGGGCCCTGTCCCTTCGCAGATGGCATTGAAGCTGGACTTGAAGGGAAGCAGAGCCTTTCTGTGAGCAGAGGAGCTGTTGCGGGGAGTGTTAGGTAGGCCGGGGGAGGACGATCGGAAGCAGATCTGAGGCGAGGCCGGGCCCCGGGGGCTGGCTAGAGGGGGCTGCACTGCCCAGTTTTGTGTGGGCGCCGGCCCGTAGGAGTTCGTGACAGCATGTCTTAGCAAGGCGCTGCTGGCTTGGGGACTTTGAGGTGACCGCGTTGCTTCCTAACGGCGCGTGCTAAAGGACAGCTACGTGGTGCTGGAGGAGGTCGTGGGCGGGTGGATAACGACGTCTGCGACTGGCCTTACTCTGTTTTAGTTCTTTTAAAAGTACGTTTATACTGGCGGGTAGATAAAACAGGATGGCAGCATCTAGGGAATTGCTAGAGCTGGTGGATACGAGTTTATTGTACGTTCTCTCCACTTTTGGATGTGTTCAAACATTTCCATAATAAAAGCTTAAAAATAATGCGGCTGGTTGCGCAACATTGAGAATGCATAGAAAACCGTGCACGTTGAGATGGGTAAGATGGTCAATTTGCTGTTAGGTATATTTTACCGCCTTCAAAAAATACTGCATGTCTAAGCCTGCAGAGGGGTGATGTCCGTCCGTGACCCACGGCCCTGCTTCTGAGGCCTCTTCAGACGTGTTCTCGTGGGACGGAAGGTCGGGGACATCTAGTGGGCTCCTGCTGCTGTCACGACAGGGACAGCCCAGGCAAAACGTTAGACCCAGCCCAGTTTCCTGACTGCCTGGTTTTGCTAAGAGGAAGCTCAGTCTTAGTTAGTGAAGTCCGAATGCTGGAGTGTTTTCGGAGCGTTACGCGTGTGCTCTGTTGTGACGGTCACCTGCTGTCTGTGTAGTTGCCGTAATCTTGGTTTCTTCCCTCACGAAGTCGGGGTAACAGCATTTACACCTGACCTTGCAGTTGTCGTAAAGTTTAAACGCGACAATGAGGATGAACAATGCTACTAGCACCATCCCTGTCTTCCCACACTTCTGAACATGCTTATTCAGAACTAGGCTTGCAAATTAATGGCTTCTTTAATGAACAAATAACAGTTGATGCATTAATAACTATCCCTGTGTAAACAGGCATAGCTAAGTGGCTAACAAAGATTATTTTCTCAATATTTACTCTGTCATTTTTTTAAATTAAAAAGTGTGAGTAATCACTGTGCTAGAGAAAATTTTGTAAAAGGGAGAAAGAGCTCATAATTTTACCTCTTTTATAACAGGATTTTATTTTACTCTGTTGTCATTATAGAAATAATTTCCCCAGCTCATATTTTTAAAAACTTATAAACCTAAAAGTCACCTAATTCAGTCCATGTCTTAATAGACACAGACTCTGACCTTTTCCAACTGTGTTTTTTGTCGCACACAACCTTGGCATGGGCTCTTACTGTGTTGGTGGGAAGGGACGGTCACACACCCGGGCCCTGAGCCCGAGTCGCGCCCCCCCCTCCCCCGTGTCCTGGTTGCTAGGACACGGCTTTTGCTGCTGCCTCTGTAGCGTCCCGCTGAATGAGGCTTCCTGGTCCTTGCTCCAGTAGGGACAGGACCAGTGTCACATGTATTCTGCTTGCCGTTGTGTCAGAACACTGCGCTTCTGACAGTTCGGATAATGTAACCAGAAACCTCAAGGAGGTAGCAAAGTGACAACATTTGCCTTCGAAATACCTAGAAGACGGAGTTAAGGTCCTCAGGAAAACATTTTGATCTCATGCCTCGTCAGGTGGGATATTTCAGGGAGGTGGTGATGTCGCTAAGACAGAACCTGTGAGCCCGCGCAGCGTGGAAGGAGCTCCACCCTGCCTGTCCACCTGCCCGCTGAGTAAATGCCTCTGCTGGGCGAGTTTGGGGACACGTCACATCACCTCCGACTTCTCACTGTCGCTCATTCTCACCTCTAGGCCTTGGCTTGATCCTGTGTCACAAACGTCCTGAAATGTTGGCCTCTGGTTCTCAGTGCCGACCGTGCCGCAGAATTGCCCGCGAAGCTTTCACAAGTACAGGTGTCCTGGAGGCCTTGGTCGTAGGGGCAGTCTCCCCAGACCTTAGTTTCCTACTCACACACTTAGTGGGCGAGCCGAGAGGAGCAGGAACCCTGTCTGCCTGGCTTGTTGCTGTCGAGCCAGCACTTAGAACAGTCTTTCCTGCTTTAACAAACAACTTCCAAGTGCCTGGTGTACACACACCGCCCC